>RCUC01147960.1:0-21533 GCA_003697995.1 Taxidea taxus jeffersonii
AAAGTGCTTGATAGGAGTGTGATACCTAGGTTAGAAGGAAATGCAGTCGCTGTTGCCTGTCCCTTCAGTTCCTCCACATTCCTGTATCTGGGGTATCTGGAGAAATCAGAGAGAAACTGCTGGTGGGGCGGGGTGGGGGGAGGGGCAGGGGCTTGGCCCTTTCGTTGCACAGTGTTTTGATGATGCGGAGGAGCCTTACCAAGGGACAGAGCTGTGCAGATTATCTCCTGAGGACCCAGTGCTGGGACAAAGGTATGCCAGCGCTCCCCGTACTTCATCTGTGGTCTTGCCACCGAATGGGCTGGAGGATTGCAGAAAGTGCTGGAACAGGAGGAGGAAGGTTGGCAGAACCGAGGCCATGACTTTGGAGTTTGTCTCTGCCACTGAGGAGTTGACGTGTTCCACGGCAGTTGAGATAACCTCTCAGGGTGTTTGTTTCAGGATCCATGGGGCTGGAAAACTAATACTATTTATTTCACAAATAGGTAAAGGGGCTAAAGGAGATTATGCATGTACGAGGATTTTGGAAGCTTTCAAGCGCTATGTTTGTGCTAGAAATGAATAAAATAAAACAGGTAGGCCTATAAAATGTGTCAGTCCCATTAAGGCCAGTTTCATGGGTTCTTCGATGAGGTTTCCTTTGCTAAGTCCTACTGATCGTTACTGATATTAATCCCAGGCCTTTGGAATATGTTGAAGAAAAAAATGTTAAGTGACATTAAGCTGTTTTGAGGGAAATGTTTGGAATTTTATGCAAATAAGGATGACAAAGCGAAGAAGAAAGGTGTGTGTTTGTGTGGTGGGGGGGCATAGAGCACACACAGTTAGTGTATTTGGTGAGTAGGCAGCTTCTGGCATCGGGAACGGATTCGGATTGCCTTAGTGTGACAGCTCTCTAAGATCTCCAAGTTAAGGGGTGAAGACCCGATGGGTACTTTTAGTCTTTCTTCAGAGGTTCACCCCAGGCCCGTCTCTTTATACAGACCAGTTGTCAGCTACAGAGTATAAATAAATGATATAATCTTACAAGTGATTCCTCTAAAAATTAATAAAACTCATCTGCATTTTCCAATTTGATCCAATTCTTGGTCTGTTATCATATAAGAAAAATAATGCTATGAAAATGAAGAACTTTAAGCAAAAGAATTCTTTTAAAAAGTTGGCTTTGACAACTCTTCAACTTACGGTTCTGTGGATACCAAAGTGGGATGTAGAATGTGATACACATGAAATTAGTAATTTGCCCTCGAGGTGATTTTGCCTTTAAGTATCAATGCTTTATCAGTTCAATCTTCTTTTTCTTTTAATCAGCCTCCCTGGGGCCCACCTTACCTTCCTCCCATCCATGCAAAGCACGTGTCATAGCAGAAAACGCACAGCCGCCAGTGACAGAGGGTCCCGGGCTTGCATCTTGGTTCTGTCACTTAGTGGCTGGGTTTTCCTGGGTCAGTTAATGTCTGAGTTTCATTTCCTTTTTTTTCATTTCTTCACAAAATGGAATCATGATACTTTCTATTTATATATATGATTAACATTAAATTAGATTTTTCACACAGTGAAAGAAGGCTCTTGTTATTTTTATCTCACTGGAACAGAATCACGTATGTGAAGTGCACAGCATAGTGCTGGGGACATAGAAGTACCTGACAAACGATTTCTGTTTTTCTTTGACAAAAACTCTGCTGTAAAACTTACTGAACCCTGTATCGAGTAATAATACCACTTGATATTTACATATTTCTTTACAATTTACAGAATGAGTTTAGTACCCAGATAATTGCCCTATAACGAAGACTGAAAAATAACTATAAATCACAATTACAGAATTAAATAATAGCCACAGTATTGAATCTGTCTTTCAAAGATGAGGAAGCTGAGTATAGCGAGGTTAAGTAACTCAGCCAAGGACAAATTCCTAGTAAGGGGCAACCTGACTGGAAGGTCATGCCACCTCCCAACCAGTAGCCCAAGCCGCTTGCATGGCTCGATGCAGGGGCCTAGAGCACGGGCAAAGGGAATCACCTCAGCCTTTCACCGCAAGAGGGTAAAGATTCCTTTGCCTAGTGCAATGACTGGAACAGAGCAAGTACTGGGTCAGTGTTTATGAAATGAATGAAAGAAGGAGAAGCCAAATTCAAGAGCAGATGAGAAAAGTCAGGGGGTGGTATCTTTCGGACACCTAGCTCTAAATGACGTCTGGTTATAAAAAGGGAAATAAAGGTCCTGTGCTGAGTCCTTGGACGGTCCAGCCAGCAATTTCTGGAGGAACTTAAGACTCTCTTTTTGACCCTAGCAAAGTAGGCTGCAAACTTTGGTAAATAGAGCAGAAACAGAGGCATTTGCTAATATGGAACCAAAATTCAAACCTGCTCAGGGAACTACAGAAAAATGTACTTGCCTGATCTCACCTGGAGAGTTAAACAAATGGGTACTAGAGAAAATCTAGTCAAATGACATCATGAAGGCTGATGAAGCTCCAGTGGCAGTAGGCCAGCAATATTGCTAGAAGAACAGATGGAAGATGGGACACATTTGTAGCCAAAAAGAGACTACTCATAGGTAACACAGCATGCATTGCCAGGAATAAAGATGGTGAGACGCGGAAATAACCTCTATAAGTCCTATGTTGTGTGCATTTCTCAAACTTACTTTTTAATTGTTGCCTGTATTTTGAAACTCTTTGGCGACAATCCGTGGATTCCTAGCGCTGTTGAGCCTTTGCTCTCGGGAGTGTGTTCGGTGGGGCGGGTCTGTGTCTGCGTGTGCGTATGCAAGCACTCAGGGCGAGACTCCGATGAGGTAAGAGGTTTGATTGAAACATCAAATGAGTTACTCTCTGAATGTTGTACAGTTGATGTTTACTCTCTAAGGAAGAGATGTAGGCTTACATCTCTCTCGTGTGTAAATATTTTGCTTAGCACCTAGTACAGTGCTAACAACAATGTGATAAATGCTTGCCAAGCATAGTATAAATAAATAAATTGATCCGATGCCTTGAAGTTTGGTGGTATTCCTCATTTTCTTGCCATTCGTTTAGACACAAAGGAAAAGAGACTCTAGCAGACAATGCATTTCTTACTCTCCCATGGTTCCTTGGATTGATCCCTTTAGCTTTGTTCTCTTAAAGCACTTAACCCTTTCACACCTCCCTATCAGCACCTCAGATGAAAAGAGGGATACAGAATAAAGGAACAGACCCACACTCCATGTGGCACCAAGTTCAGAGCAATCACAAGTAAAGGGAGGTCTGGAACCTGGCAGCTGGAAATAGAATGGTTAGAGCACGGTCACGTGTCCCAGGAGTGGGATAAGCCCGCGGTTTCCTAATCAGTAAAACTGGAATATTATGAAGATTATTGTCAAGTTGAGGTGGGCTAAACTCTGGGAAATGCCGCATACAGCTTTAGCACACAATCAACCTGTGACACGTAGCGACACTGACCATGATCCCCACGCCCTTGAGGAGGATGGGGACGATGCTGGCGATGGGAGAGCGCTTTGTGGCGAACAGCCTGCTGGGCAAACTCTTGAAAGGAATTATGCCAAGATCTGCTTCTGGTTTATGTTTCTGGATCCGAGACTTCCTTCAAATATCCTCTTTGTTCTTGGAAAAATCTAAGCCAACGCTTTAAATTAAATTACCCTGAATACCAGTAACTTTGTATTTTTAATATGAGGGATTTACTAAATTGTATGGCATAGCCAGAGACACAGTTTTATGACTGAGCTGTTTATCCCAGGTTCTCCCCACGATACTCAGGGTCACTTTGAGGATGATGTATTATTTTTGCCATCTTGGCCCACATTCCTACCACTCTGAGCAAATGTCTAGATTGTGCCTGTGTTATAACTTTTTTTTTTTTTTTTTTTTGGCAGAGGTCACAAGTAGGCAGAGAGGCGAGAGGCAGGCAGAGAGGGGGGGGGGAAGCAGGCTCACCGCTGAGCAGAGAGCCTGATGCGGGACTCGATCCCAGGACCCTGAGACCATGACCTGAGCTGAAGGCAGAGGCTTAACCCACGGAGCCTCCCAGGCGCCCCATCCATGTTCTAACTTTTGTTCTGGGATCAACTTCTTTTCTTAAATTTAGAAAATTTGGCAAAGAGCGAAACTTGCGCTGTACGCCATGGGGGCAAAGTCATGTCTTCAACTTGAAAGCATAGCTTTTACCGTTAGTGGTAGTATAACTTGCAGCCTCAGTGCCTGGGTTTCTAATGGCTCTTCCCTCAAGGCTGTGACTTTGACCAGAGGAGGAACTCCCGCCATGAGGCAGATAGACTGGAGGCTCCAGACCTTGCAGGAGTTAAGAATTCCATCTTTAACAACTGAAGTGAAGTAGAGACACATTACCCTTCTCATTCGGTGCTACATTTTGCATTTATCAGGAAAGGCAGAACTCTCCCTTTTCTTGAGGTAAAAAAATCTCCCAAAACTTTCAAAGTTTGAGGTTTTTTTGTTGTCTGGGCGAGTCCAACACCAGAGGGCGATGTGAACACAACATTTTAACTACTTTTTAAATGGAGTTTATTTTTGGTACGTCAACAAAATAAGCATATTGTGTGTTCCCAACCATTAATTCTTCTTTGTAAGTTTTTTTTTCCTAGTAACTGAAATTTTATTCACTCTTCTCATTTTTTTCATTTTTCAAACAACTGAAAGATTAAGAAATCAGTCATTCCTTTAACTGGTATTTATTGAGTACCTACTATATGCAAGATAGCATACTAAAGGTTTAGAGAGGGTCAGTGCAGGAATGTGTAAAGGCTCATTAAATAAATATTTATCAGTCAACTGGCAAATACAAGCCATTCTGACAGACAGAGGCTGTTAAAATGAATCAGGCAGCTCCTGTCCTCAAGGAACTTACAGTCCATTGAAAAAGGGTGATTGATTCTATGCTTCTCTTCTGTCATTAAAGACAGACTCTTGGGATGTCTGAGTGGCTCAGTTGGTTAAGCGGCTGCCTTCGGCTCAGGTCATGATCCCAGTGTCCTGGGATTGAGTCCCACATTGGGCTCCTTGCTTGGCAGGAAGCCTGCTTCTCCCTCTGCCTCTGCCTGCCTCTCTGTCTGCCTGTGCTCGCTCTCTCTCTCTAACAAATAAATAAATAAAATCTTTAAAAAAAAAAAAAAGACTCTTTCACTGGGGCACCTGGGTGGCTCAGGCAGTGAAGCACCTGCCTTTGGCTCAGGCCTTGATTCCGGGGTCCTGGGGTTGAGCCGCATAGGGCTCCCTGCTTTGTGGGAGCCTGCTTCTCCCTCTCTTCCCTGCTTGTGCTCTCTCTTGCTATCTTTGTCACTATCTGTTTCTCTCTCAAATAAACAAATAAAATCTTAAAAAAAAAAAAAGACTTTCACCTACCCTGAATCTTTCCTTACTATCTTTCAAGGCTTGGCTCAGAAAACAAACCTGTCTCCTTCCTCCTGTCTCCCAGGTAGAATTGACTGTGTCCTACTGAGAGTGTTACCCAGGGTTGTTGGGAGTAGTGGGAGCAGAAGTCCCAGAGGTAGGAGTGCTTTCGGTATGTTCAGGTAAAGTGGAGATCGGTACACCTAGGTGTTTTGATGCAGAATTATGAGAAATATGCCAGGAAAGAGGATTATGTCAGATGGTGAACAGACCTGAATTTCGGGTTACAAGAATCGTGATTTTGTTCTGTAGCAACGGAAAACATGGGACAGAGTGCTTGAGAACAGCATAGGAGTTTAAAAAGAAGCAGAGAAATAGAGAGACTAGTTAAGCCACTCATAAGGAGGTTCGGCCATTTGGAATTTAATGTTGAGAATATAGAGATGATATCATGATAAAACCAGCAGGTCTTAGAAAAACTTACATGTTTATTCTCATCACTTACATGCAAAAGTGTGGTATTTTTTGATGACTGAAGAGTTGTAAAACCTACTCTTTGTCATGACAGTGATAATTCAGAGCTCAGTAGGCACGCACCCCACTGTACTTGCATTCATTCTTTTGGAAAACAGCAATTGAACATCTTCTGTCTGGTCCTGAACTGTGTTCCAAACATTCACAGATGAGCAAGACAGGGTTCCTGCCTTCAAGGAGCTTACCGTTGAATGGGAGAAATAAAATTAGATACAAACAGAAATGAGAATACAAAGGGAAGACAGGATAAGCTGCACCTTCAGGGAGAAGATCTGAGTTTCCGGGTGACAAAGAGATGGGGGGAGGGTGTGTGCGGCCATGTTAGGACAGGGTTGTGGAAATCCACATATGTGGTCACACAGGATTGTGAATAGGTATAAGGAGGTCCTTCTAGATTACGCTGACCTCAGAGAGAACTTCAAGTTCTCTAGGAACGGCTCTCTCTTTACACAATGTTCTGTTTTTCTCCCCAACATGGTTCTGTTACATTGGACAGTCTTCCCCTGTTGGAGACAAGATTGTGAAAGAAGAGAAAAGACCTAGTGTAGGGGCTGTGATAAGTCAGTGCCAATTACTGGGGGGAGAATCAGTTTCTTATATGATTTATAAATTTCCAAAAAAAAAAAATTTCTACTGAAAATTAACACTTTAAAATCGTCCAATGGAAAGTTAACTCAGAAGGTGGAAAAATTGAGGAATGTCAATATATATAAAATCTCGTGTTGATAAATGGGACATGGTAAATTCACAGCCATTCCAATAAATGTCAAGTTTGATACAGAACACCTTTGCCTGCAAATAATTTCTTGGGGTGAGGCAGATAGTTACAAATAAACATTTGAACCCTTTAAGTTCTTGATAATTTTTTAGTGACTGTGTTGGTTCTAGAGAAAGGTATGTGGGAAGCATTATTTTTTCCACAACATCAAAGACAGGGTTACCTTTCCTCCTTCTTCTTTTTTATGATGTTAAGTACATTCCTTTGCAGGCCTTAGAAATCTCTCTAAATCCAAAATTGAACAAAAAAGGCCTCCCCTTGTGATTTTTTTTGTCAGGCTGATGAAGCTGTATAGAAATGTAAATGTAATATAAGAAATGGTGTGTGGGAAGCTAGGGTTGCTCTCTTCTCTTAACCCTGGCTCCCTTGTAAAGAATTTTGCAAAATCTCCGATTTTTCTATGTGTGTATGTCTCCTGTGTAAGGGCATTTAATTAGCCACAAGTTACAACAAAGATTTTGAAAGGAAAATTTATCTGTGGTGCCGATGCCTTTATTTTCATTCGGCGAACGGCTACATTTTAACTCCCTTATCAAGAGCCGCATGAACTGCCCAGACTAAATTGGGAACATCTCCACACTGTTTGACAAATAGATTTTTTGTAAACTGATTTAGCCTTTTCATTGTTTGCATTTCATTATATAGCAGACTGCATGTCACAAAATCGGTATTCATTCAAAATAGAGAATTTAGAGATAGGACTATAGCCTGATAAAAAATATTGCACAGGTCAGGCCTATTAAGCATAAAATAATAGCAAGTCAGTGATCCGAGGGGTGGTTCTTCAGCAGGGAAGGGGCTAACGTTCCCGAGGTCAGGGGTCAGACTCAGGACTGAAGACGTGGAGGTGGCCACATTTACAAGACAATCTGCGGGGAAGGGAGTGGAGAATGAAGGCATCCTTCTGGATAGACTATAGAATAGAGACAGGTTTGCCATTTGCATTCAACCTCATTCTCTGGAGGGGCCAGAGGTGGGAATTTTAGGTTTAGCTATGTCTTGGTCTGTTCTGAGACTCTTGCTCACGAGTTGAGGTTTCCATGGATATAAAAGAGCCTTCGGAGGGAAATTGACTTTGAAAAGAGGGTGAACACAGTGATTGTGTTTTCGTTTTTCTCCTAAATCCTTTGGTTTGGACCAGTGGGTCTCAAACTTGAGCATGCACTGAAATCACCTGGAAGATTTGATGAAACACAGATCGCTGGGCCCCTGGCGGGGGGTGGGGGGGGGGGGGGGGGTCCGGGGTGGGGCCTGAGAATTTACATGAACAGTTCCAGGTAATCTTGATGCTTGACTTTGAGAACCAGCACTGTAGACTCTCTGAGTCAGCCCCTAGAGAATGAGACATTAGCATTTCAAAGCACCTACCAGGAAATCCACTGGGCAAGGGTCCTTGGCAGCTCTGTCGCTAACCCTCAAGTAGCTAGTCGGCAAGAACATGGAAGACAGTTTATGTATAGGAATCTTCCTTGCTAAGTGTTATTAAAAAAATAAAGCTATAATTGCATGACATCTTATTCTTGCCTCTTTAGGAATTCCTTTCTATTTCCCACAGCCAGGCAGCTTTTTAGTTCAGTTTAATGAGTCTTTGGAGATCACCTTTTGTGCACTTGTCCTAAGAGCTGGGATTATTTATAAAGATGAACAGGACACAGTTTTATTCTCAAGAAGCTTATAGTCCTCGGAGAATCAGACGATGAGGAGGAAAACATCAATAGCATTTGGTTAGTGGAGCTGATAGAAGATGCTGGGGTCTCTGCCCTACAAGAGGCCTCCCTGACCCCCCCAGGGTGAACTAAGTATTAAGGATAAGTAGGATTTTGCTAAGCAGAAGGAACAGGGAAAAGCAGAGAAAAGTGAAATGCGGGCACGCATCTTCAGGAGTCTGCCAGCAGTTTGAAAGTTCTAGAATGTTTTCCTTATAAATGAGCCGATTTCCCCCCTCTCTTGGATCTGGAGTCTGCTTTACCTATTTAGCACTCCCCTCCTTCTCAATTCCATTTGTGATTATGTGTTAGAGTCCTAATCCACATCCATTGTAAAACCTTGCAAACAATAAGAATATAGAAAAGAATATGAAAAGCAACTAAATCTTACTGTTTATGATACCATAATAATAGTTTGTTTAAGCATATCACAGCTGTTTTTATTCTGAAGCACAGTGTTAGAATATACTTTTAAATGATGCTCAACATCTCGGTGATTAACACTGTCATGGGTCCCTTTTTTTCTCCGAGGTGCTTGAATGTCATGGACTTAATTTTAGTTAAATTTTAAAAAAACGATGGACCCATGAAAATCTGGCTCCTCAGCATGATGTCACATGAAAGCTGAGGCCCAGAATGCTTTTCAGGTGGACTTGAGCCCCTGGAGGTAATGCTCAGCTTCACCTTTTTTTTTTTTTCCCCTCTCTTTCTCAATGTGGGTTGCAGAGTTTGAAATCACCAGTGGACCTTTTCCCCCAAACACCACGGCTGGGATGCTGCCCTCAGAGACTCCAACCCAGTGAGTTTGGGTGAGACCGAGGCTTCTGTCATTTCATAAGGTCTCTCTGTGATTCCAGCCTGGAGCTGAGTGATCTCATTCTGTGATTACTGTTGGGCTTGAGGACATTAGCATGGCCTCCAGAACCAAAACCTGATGCTTCATCAGCGGGGCTAGGGAAAGTCTAGTAGTCACATTTAGTGACCAGACTCATAATGTGGGCCACGGACACTACTGCAGGTTAGAAATATTTTTATACACTATATATAAGAGTACTCTTTCCTTATAGTTACATAATTCACAGGGAGCTTGGATTTACATGATCTCTACTTACCTGATGAAGTAAGTAGGACAAGTATTTTTTTTTCCTCCTCTCTTCCTTCTTGTTGATTGTTGTTGTTGTTGTTCTTCTTTTTTTTTTTTTAACTTTAATTCCAGTATACTTAACCTATAGAGTTATAGCAGTTTGGTTGCCATTCTTTTTTTTTTTTTAAAGATTTTATTTGTTTATTTGACAGAGAGAGAGATCACAAGTAGGCAGAGAGGCAGGCAGAGAGAGGGGGAAGCAGGCTCCCCACTGAGCAGAGAGCCCAATGCGGGGCTCATGGTTGCTATTCTTAATGGATGGGAACACCAAAACAAAGCCTTCAGGTACTTGCCCAAGATCACTAAGCCAACAAGCCAAAAAGCCAGGATTGCAACTAGGTTGTCCAGTATCCACATTCGTGCTTTTTCTTTTACTTCCTTCATATGGTTCAGTAATGATGACAAAATGATGCCGGGTCCTGTGCTGAGCAATTTACCGCTGGTTCTATTGTCTCAACTTCGGCAGCATATTGAATGCGCCCCAAGAGATTTAAAAACTCCTGATGCTGGAGATTATAAATTAATTGGCTAAGGTGCAGCCTGGCGATCATGTTTTTTCAAAGGTTGAAACCACTGCTCTGTAGACCATTTCATTTAATCCTCTTAACAACCTGTGGTTAGAATCACCACCATGTTAAAAAAAGAGGAGGTCAACCCACCAGCCCAGGAGCCCACCAGCGAAAGCCTGGTAGAAGCCAGACTTGAACCAAGGAAGGAAACAGTGTCTATAGCTTGTCCAGTCACCATATCTGTCCCTCAGGATTTTCAGGTTTTTTCTTCAGATCTTGAATCAGGAAGAGCTGAGTGAAACCAGTGAGCATACACGAAAGAAAAAAACAAAACAAAACAAAACACCGAATTTAGAGTTTTCTAAATATTCAAGAACCATATTCCTGTCTTTGAATTAGCCATAGCAGCCAGAGGCAGTCATTTATTTGTTTTTTTGTTTGTTTATTTATTTTTGTTTATTTTGGCTTTTGTTTTTGTAGGACTTGATTCATAACACTCAATGCATTGATACATGAACTTTGAAAAACCTGGTTGGCAGTAAGTGAATAAAAAAGTGAATTCTGAACAATTTGTTATAATAGAAGCTCTGTGTGTTCCTAATACTGCTGCTAAAGAATTTTAGGGGGGAAAAAAATGTAGTGATCCTCTAGAAGCACGATGAGATGAAATGCTATGGCCAAGGTTACAGATGACTGAGAAGAATCATTTTTTTTTTTTTAAAGATTTTATTTATTTATTTGACAGCAAGAGAGATCACAAGCAGGCAGAGTGGCAGGCAGAGAGAGATGGGGAAGCAGGCTCCCTGCCGAGCAGAAAGCCCAATGTGGGGCTCGATCCCAGGACCCTGAGATCACGACCTGAGCTGAAGGCAGAGGCCTAACCCACTGAGCCACCCAGGGGCCCAGAATCATTGTTTCTTAAGCGTTCTTTCCACCACACGTCACTTCTCTGGGCAAGACTGGGGAACTTCAGAGATTTTTTTTTTTTTTTTAACTCTTACCATAAAGCAGCCATATATTAATTTGAGGGGCTAAATATTTGTGTTAAAGTAGTATTTAACTCTTTAGAATCATCAGATTTGGATGAATGATAGAGTCTAGAAAGGCTACTCATTAAATTCTAGAAACTGCCACTTTGGAATTTTCCTTCTTTCTTTCTTTCTCAAGAAGAGATGAGTATAATGACCCAGAAAATCAAGCTTTTAAGTAAATCATTCAGTTACCTGAGACCAGGCAGGGCTACATGAGGATGTAGATTTATTTATGAATATGATTTTAAATATGATTCAAAACTAGGAAATATTTGTTCTGAAGGTTCTCTTCTGTGGTGGGTTGGGGATAGGGCAGGGTTTTGTCATGACTGTGCAACCCTTTTTTAAGGATAAAACAAATACTGGGGCTCCTGGGTAGCTCAGTCAGTTAGGCATCCAACTCTTGATTTCTGCTCAGGGTGTGATCTCAGGGTCCTTAGATGGAGCCCTGTATTAGGCTCCACACTCAGCAGGTAGTCTGCTTAAGATTCTCTCTCTCCTTTTCCCGCTGCTCCTCCTGTTGCTCACACACACACTCTCTCTCTCTTTCAAGTAAATAAATAAATACAATCTTAAAAAAAAAAAAGAATGAAGCAAATACTGAGAAACACAGTGACCATTTTCTCCTTATCTACAGAGCAAGGGAGGGAGAGGAATTAAAAAATAGCAACACTTCTTTACTCATGAGTCTAAATATAGTTTCATTTAGTGAGTAGTTGATTCTGAAAGACTAAATATATTGGAGCCATTAAAATACTGACTGGCGGAAACTCAATTACAGAAAAACCAAGCAGCATGAATGTGATGATTTTGGCCAAGATTAGCAGTTTCTTGGGCAAATAGTTATTGAGTCTAAAATGTCCAGATTACAGTGCTAAGTACTGCATATATTATTAAAAGCCATCAAGAAGTTTACTAAATGGAGAACACACACAGAGAGTACAGCCTGGCGTACCTGATACAAGCCAGTTAGAGGATGTCGATAGTGCAAAGCATTATGGGACACAGGAGGGGGCCACTGATTCAGTCTGGGGACCCCTGGAAAGAGGAGACATTTTCGCTGGCCTCCAAGGATCGGAAGGGTGTTCTATGTACTCTGTAAATCGTGTCGCTAAGCATTGTAGCTAAGTGACAGCCAGGATTACAAAGAAGGGAATACTTTCTTTGCAATACCACCTGGTTTATTTATAAATACCTTAACTTTCTCACTCAGTAAGAGCGTATGAATTAAGTCTGGTAGAAGTAAACAAAGTGTTTACATTTACATACTGTACATCTCAAAGTATTGATTGGGATTGAATAATTGAATAGGACTAACTGCTCAATCGATGGGAATGAAGCCAATGGTGGGGCCAAACTGGGAGGCTCTGACCACAGAAAGAACCCATTAAAGCACATACTGTCTCATTTAATCATCTTTGCTAATAGAGAAAACAAAATGTGGCCATGTTTCCTTCAAGATCTTCCTAGCTGTCATAGAGCCAGGACTGAGACACCTGGCAGTATGCTGTGCATGCTCCTTCTACAGACTTCTGGAAAGACTGGAGAGATGAAATAGAATAATCCCGAAGAGAACACCAATGTTTATAGACCTGTTATGTTATATGGGTGATTATAGTTCCTTTTTATTAGTGATGAAATCTTGGAAAATTTCCAGACAAACAGGTTGATTTTAAATTTTAATTTAATTTTTAAAAATGCTGTTGCTACTGTTTTGCTCCTCCTTAGGCGTCTTTGTTCTTTGGCTTAGATATTCTAGAATTAGACTACAGTTGGATTATTTTGAAACTTGGGGAAGAGAAACTAATAAACAGAGAGATATACCACCTTTCTGTGAAATCAGTGATGGAGAAGGGAGATTGAGACCTCAGGTTCCCTTTTTTGTATTTTACATTCTCATTATTAAGGCATATGTTTATCCCAGGAAATTTACACAGGGCCTGGTACAGATCATGCTTCTAAAAATGTGTGTTTCTTCAGTAAGAAAGGAAGGGATAAGGTGTACAATTGGTCGGAGCAACTTTATTTCACTTTCCTAATACAAAACTCTTTTGGGGAGCAAAAATGTGTACTGGTGAGTGCTTTCTGTATTCCTGTGTGTCTTTTTTAAGAGGATGTCACAAGACTTTTAGGAAACTGCTTAAGATTAGGAGGGCAAGACAAGTGGAAATAAAAAAAAAAAAACAAAAAAACAAGAAATTTAGGCCCTGACTTTGCAGCCTAACAATGGAAATGTCTTTGGACAAGCAAATAAACAATCGGGCCTCAATTTTGTCATCAGTACAATGGGGATAATAATAATGTAGTTTCTAACTGCCCCACAGTGTTGTTTTGGGGAACAAAAGATACATGTGTGAAACTGCATTGTTAATGTTAAATTATAACAAAAAAATACTAAATATTCTAGTTATTAATTATAGTTGAAAAATTTCCTAAACAGCTTAACTTCTCTAGCTGGTTATACTTTAAAAATATGAAGTTCAAAAATCTTCTTCCTTTGTTAAATTTTACTTCTTTGTTTAGAGTTTCAGTTCATCCAAGGGTGAATTAATCTGTTTCTTTTCTTTTCTCACTGATGAAAATTGGCTTTGACGTATTTAATGTTCTAATTCAAGTGGTAACTGAACTATTAAAAAACAAGTGAGATCTTTAATTATGTTATTTGCTTTTCTGTAACACAAAGTTTGATTGGATAAAGCTGGTGACACAAATAGCATTTAGTGACAAACCACAGGTGAGATAAGACCCCAGGGTTTCAGAGTGACTATTGTCCTCATGTCCCCTACTGTATCACCATAACTGTTATTTTATTTTTTATTTTATTTTTTTCCCATTCCTGTTATTTTAATCTACCATCTACCAGGAAAATGAGGAAGGAATTCTTTGTTGCACTCTCTTTTGCATCCAAAGTCTGGTTTTATATATATATATATATATATTATTTATTTACTTACTTACTTATTTATTTATTTTTGGTCTCTCCCTGATGTGACGTGTTCTCATCAGTGTCTTGGTCTTGGAATGAAACCACAAACAGAATATGCAGGACTTGGTTAAAGAATTACAGGCATTAAGAGAGGAAGAGAGTGGCCTAAAGGCAAGATCTTTGTCTTTTTCTGCTGATTAATTAAGTCCCTTCTTCCTCTCCCATAAGAAGAGAAATCCAGGGGTGCCTGGGTGGCTCAGTGGGTTAAAGCCTCTGCCTTCGCTCGGGTCATGATCCCAGGGTCCTGGGACCCTGGGATAGAGGATCGAGCCCCACATCGGGCTCTCTGCTTGGCAGGAGGCCTGCTTCTCTTCCTCTCTCTCTGCCTGCCTCTCTGCCTACTTATGATCTCTGTCTGTTAAATGAATAAATAAAATCTTAAAAAAAAAAAAAAGGAAGAGAAATCCACCTCCTTTCTGAAAGTGTTCAGTATTCAGTGCCGTTCTAGAATAATGGCATGAAGAAATGGAACTCTGTGGCCATTCTTCATGGGAGCTTGGTCAACATTTAACCAAGGAAACCCCGGAATCCTTAATATAGAAATTTTTATGTTGTATACAAGAGCCATCTGTGAATGCGTTTATAAAAAAAAGTATTTGTTTTCAGGACATATCTGGGATATGGTGATTTTTAAAAGCTGTCAGGTTAAATGAGAAAACGTTTTCATGTTACCCGCGTGAGTGGTATAGATTTAGGTACTGACATAGCAGCGTTGTTTTAATAATAAGTATTTTTTTTTATTATCTCACACTTAGTCACTATGAATATTTGGAAAATGAAAATAGAAAGAGGAGAAAGAAAGTGATCTCTCAGAAAACTAAATGGTCTAGAAGAGCTGGAGCAGCTTAGAATGGTGGATCTTGTCCTTTTATTTTTTTCTTCCTTTTTGTCTTTTTCTATCAGCTCCTTCCTTTCCACTGACTTCTTTTATATATATATATAGATAGATAGATATAAATATGTAGAGATATATATAGATATATGCACACACATACATAAATATATTTTTATATATTTATATAAAATTGTATCTTTTAAAATTCCCTATATTGCTCTAATAATTTAACCCAATTATAATCTTTTTTTTTAAATTTTTATTTATTTGTTATAGAGAGAGAGAGAGCAAGCACAGGCAGACAGAGAGGCAGGCAGAGGCAGAGGCAGAGGGAGAAGCAGGCTCCCTGCCGAGCAAGGAGCCTGATATGGGACTCGATCCCAGGATGCTGGGATCATGACCTGAGCCGAAGGCAGCCGCTTAACCAACTGAGCCACCCAGGCGTCCCAAACCCAATTATAATCTTTAAATATGGCAGCAAGACACCAAATATTAACATCCGTCATCACTTCATTCATTCAAGACATCTTCATGTGTTTCTGTAACATTGACAGGACTACTTGCTGGCTCTGGGGAAACCCTCAGTTTCAGGGATTACAGTGAGGGAGGGGTTAAGGTGGGGAAGGGAGTGGCCACTTAATAAAAAACTGATCCCTAAGTGAAATGATAGTCAAAATGTGTTTATGAAAGGACACCTCAGGTGCTGGGTGGCTCAGTTGGTTAAGCGACTGCCTTCAGCTCAGGTCATGACCCTGGAGTCCCAGAATGGAGTCCCACAGCCCCATATCAGGCTCCCTGCTCAGCAGGGAGTCTGCTTCTCCCTCTGATCTTCTCCTCTGTCGTGCTCTCTCTCTTTCTCTCTCTCACATAAATAAATAAAATCTTTTAAAAAGTACACCTAATTCCCTGGGGAGAAGAGAGAGAGAGAGAGAATTTCTATCAATTCATATCTACTTCTTTTTAAATACCTGACTCTTTTTATCTTTCTAGGATCTTTCTAGGTTTTTGGAGAAAGTAAAGGACAGTTTGGTATACTCTTGGGTATTTATCTCTTGGGATCTGATGTCCCTTGGCTCTTACTTGGGACCTTTACCCCCAGAGCGTTCATCTCTCTGCTGGAGTACCATGCACTGGTATATTATCAACAACTGGGAGATTAACATGAGTAGCTTGTTACTAAGTAAGCTCTGGGAAGAGGAGACATGTAATCTTTTCTAATATGAGCTTTTCTACTATCTGAGTGTGAAACTTGGGTTAAGTCTCTTAACCACTCTGAGCCTCATTTTCCTCACCTGTAAGGTAGCCAAGTTGGACTCATCATGCCCGTGGTCTTTCCTTGTCTGTAATTCCCCGTCGCCCAGACTTTGTGTTCTGCCCTAGATTAGTGGCCATTCAGTGTAACAAGAGCAAAGCCTTGTGAAGAAATTGAGTTCTTGAGCTATCTGATCAAAGGAGCTCCTGGGTGAGTGAGCTTGTGCGGGGGATAGTAATAAAATGAACAGCATTATTGACTGAACTGCTAGGGTAGAGGGTTGTGGAAGAATGCCTTAAAGGAAGAGAAAAGGAGCAGGAGCAATGTCTCTGTTCCCTTCTTTCTAGTAAACAGTGTACAGTTGAATGGTCTGGAGAGTCAGCAGAATCATTGAACATTCCCAAATCTGTCTTCCTCACACTCATGCATGAACACAATGGTTAGCTTCACGGGGGACATCTTTCGTCCCTTCTCATTATCCTGAGCCCATATGTGCGTGGCAGTGTTCTAGCAAGCAGTCCGTATCCTCTTAGGGCAAACAGTACCACTCTGTTCACGGGGGAATACTTTAACACTTCGTTTCCTTGAAGTGAAGTACCTTGAACTCCTTGTCAAAGATGAAGGCCAAATGGACGGATAATGCCATTTCTTTAAATTTTTTCTTTCATTTAGTGAGATTTAAAAATAGCGTGGCTAACATTTATGGGAGGCTCACCAAGTGGACAATGACAGTAAAATTTATTATCCAAACGAGGTACTCTGGAGAGTGTAGGGAGGGAGAAATGTAAATTATTAAGCTAGGACAGCTGGCACAAGTCAGAAGGTCTTGGCCCACTGGGTCAGGTGGTCTATCCTCCCCACCCCCAACTAGGACCAGACTCCGTTGCTAAATTACTTTAAACAGAGTTAATCCCCATAACAATTTTACAAGATTGTTCTTATTGTTACTCCCATTTAATAGCAAAGGAAACAGAGTTAGATCTGTGGCATGACCCTAGGCCAAAGCCTCATCCTTTGTAATTGGAACAGGAGCCAAGGTTGACTACTGAGCTGCCTGTGAGACCTTCCCAGTGACCGACACCTTCCACCATCTCCCAAACTTCCACCGGGCATGACAGACACGCACCCCTCATTAATTTGCCTTGCTTGGGGAAAGCAGATTTTTATCAAATGTGCTCATTTATAAAAGGGAAGCTTAGAAGAGTGTGTCAGACAGTTCTAACATTAAAAAAAAAAAAAGTAATAGGCTCTAAGCCTGTTTATATGGACACCAGATGCTGCAGGGCTCACTTAACATCCCCCCCCCCCCAATGGTCCTTTGAAAATTTGGATGAAAGGGTTAAAGGGAACAATAGGAAAAGAGAACTTTCAAATAGTGTCCAAGAGTCCTCTAAGTTAGGAAAAAAACATACTTTGTGTGTTTTGATGTTTCTTGGCCCGATGCATTTTTAACTTTGAATAGATGTAGAATGGGGTGGTGAAGGTGGATAATTTGATCATTTTGCTAGTATCAAAGCAAGTATTGCTTATTCTAAAATCTGTCATATTTGTTCCACGTCCCCCTCCCTCTCTGTCCCTACTAGTCTCCCTTCACCCCTCCCCCCTTCCTCTCAGAGTTAAGCTACCCTTTATTTTGGACAACACTATCACACACATGATTGAGTCAACAATTTATGGCTTTTAAAAATAGGGATTTTTGTCCTCTCTTAGGTTTATTGTTTATCATAATCATCTTTCAAGTGAAAAGGCTAATTTACTCTTTCTATAGGAATATTTTAAGCTTGATTATCATAATATTACAGCTGCCTGAAAAGGTCTAAAACGGGACATTGACCTTGAATGTTTTCTGCATTTAGCTCATGGTGCTTAACATTCAGGAAAGAATATAACTGCAACTCACTTATTAACGTGTAATCTCAAAATGTTAACTATTGCTCTGTAAATATATGCCATACAGGTTATAGAAAGCTCATAGGATACTAGAAAATGCATCTAGTAATTCCCCAGGGTACATATGTTGGAAATACAATGTAACTAAAGTTGCTTTTCCCATTGGAGCTGCTATAGTTTATAACTTAATCTTTCCTGATATTTTACCATGTATCTTATTAGCTTGATGAAATGAAAGTGAAATAATCCTAAATTAATTAAATGGAAACCGAATTGCCTCTATTACTCTCTCTGTCTTCCTTTGATTCTCACTCCCCCCCACCCCCACTTTCACAGACCCTGAGAAAAGAGTTTTTGGTGTGTTACAGAGGTGAGGTAATTGCTCCCCAGAGAATGGGCTTTTTACATGGACTTGGTAATTTGAGAATGGGATGTATTTATAGGACAAGAGGTTTGTCAAAAGGCGAGGTTTTTATTAGTGCTTCTGTGGAAGTGATCACTTTCAGTCGAAATGATTGCTTCTTGCCAATCGAGACAATAATTTAAATATCAAAGCCTGGGCCTGAGAAATGAAAGGCAGCAGAAGATGAGGTGTGATGAATTGATGGAGGTTGGTGGTGATAGAGAGGAAAGTAGTCATACTGACTCCGAAAGTGGTCTTCACGTTCCCACTGCGAAAGTGTGTTCTTAAGCAGGTTTCAAGCAGAAAAGCAATCCCAATGCACAGATGAGGAAAAGAGGGGTAGGTAAATGAGGTGATATGCTCTGGGCCACCCAGGTCATCAGAGGATGCAGAAGGGATCCTGGTGTCTAAGCTTCTTGTATGCCCAGCAGGATTCTTTGTGCAGGGATGGTCATTTGTGGCTTTTCTTTCAGAGTTAAAGATAATAGTTTGTAATAGTCTTGACTTGCTTTTTGCATTATGGTACATTATACTATACACAAGCTATCAAAGACAGCAGGGAAGATGGTTCAAAGAGTTAAAGAGCTTTTTTGAAGGTTTCTGGCCTTGAGGAAAGATCCACAAAGATAGGTTATAAAGCGATCTGAAAATCTAAATTTGTTATGCCTTGTTGAGTTTTAAATATTTAACAAATGACAGATGTGCAATGTAAAATAAAATTTGCTTCAAAAATAGTGTGACAACTAGAAGCATTTTAAGACAGATTAGTCCTGTTAATTTTCACAAAAGGAAGATGGGAACTAAAAGTAGCTGTTAATATGCAATAATGGCAAGATGAAACCTTTCTCATCATCTCTTAGCAGCATAAGAATTCACTGTTAGAATGTTTTAGGAAAGGATTCTGACTAAAACACAGTACAATTTCCAGTACAGTAAACAGGAAGCTACGTTTTGTTTGCACTTGAGTTTTGCTTGTTGCCATTCTGTTCTTTCAAATGGAAATGAAGCATATTTTCTGCTGGTGTCTGTGCAGGAGTTAGGGCCCGAGGACGAAGCTGTCTGGGTATTTGTGATTGCATTGTTTAAGGAAAAAGAGATTGAAACTATGCATGGACGCAAGGCCTGGTGCATAATAGATGGATATTAACTAATTGATTAATATTCCGTGTGAAATAGTCCTAAGAGGTTCTTTCATTCAGTCCCATTTTTTCCTGCTTTGGGTAGACTCCTTGTGGTAAGATTGTGAAGTGTATTGACTGATTAGCAATGTGTTTAGTCGAGGCTGTTTAATTTGTTTCAGTTTTTCCCCCATATCCTTTGTCATTGAGATTCTAAAAGATGTATGCTCAGTATTGCCCATGATGTGTGTATTTCCCGTGATTATCCACTGTTTCCTCCTTCAAGGTGAGAAAACCGTGGCTAGGGAAGATTCTGGAGATGACTAAGCTGCGTGTTTATAAAATATTCTGGAAGCTGTCTTGCAACTTTAGTGCAGTAGATGTTATTTTAAATTTCAAATTGGTTAAACTGGATTCAAGACAGTCCGTGTAATCTTAGGTCCTTGACTTGCAAAGGTGACACTTTGATCCCAAAGGGAACATACAGATCCGTGTATGTATATACGCTGGTATACTTCTGGTCGTTCAGAAAGCTGCTAGCTCAGTGGGCACTGTACCTGGCACTGATGAGATATGGTTAGTGAGAGATCAGTGGGGACGATGCGCTGTTTGTACCTGTGTCTCTGTGAGCACAGAAGAGACTGATACATGCAAAAGTCTAAATATGTCTAAAATATATACCAGTGAGATCCAGTGGTTCCTAATGGGGCAAATCAGTACCCAAAAGAAAATAAGAAAATTCTGGGAACTAAACGATGACTCCTGTGAAATGTGGTGACTTAAGGTCCATCAGTAAATAATTGACTACAAATCTTGTCTTTAAAAGGCCATTTCAAAGGAGTAATAAACAGGTTCTGTCACAGCATGATAATGCAAAGAAACTGAATACAGTGCGGGATTCTGCACAGGTGCAAAATCTGAATGTACTGAGTGCTTTAAGATGGGTCGAGTACATAAAATAATCTTTATTTTTTTTTAAAAAGTGTCTTTAGAAAAAAATAAAAAAGAAACTCTGTTTTGGGGATATTGTTTAAAAATGTATACAACTGGATTTATTAATTACCTTGAGAATCTGTTTGTTCAGAAATGTAGATAATAATCTTTGAACCAAAGATGTTTTTCTTTCATCCTGATGCTGTATTAGCTTCCATAGTTCTTTAATTCTATTTTAGAAAAATCATGTTTCTATTTCAAATGCCTTTTTATTTATTTTTTAATTATAAAATGATTACACGTCTCATTTTAGATTGAACAGACAATCCTTTTTTGGGGGTGGGGGTGTCTGCAGAATGCTTGGATTTTCTTCTACATCTCAAAGCTCTTTTAATTCACTGCTCACAACCAAATTTACATCTTAATTGCAGAGTTCACATTTAACAATATAGACAGCATAATGCTACTGGTAATTAAGCTTTTACTACCTGCTTTTATACACTATTCTCAGGCACAGTTTTTGCTATGTGAGTTCTCATCTAAAAACTTGTAAGAATTTA
The DNA here is from genome assembly GCA_003697995.1 of Taxidea taxus jeffersonii. Lineage (NCBI taxonomy): Eukaryota > Metazoa > Chordata > Mammalia > Carnivora > Mustelidae > Taxidea > Taxidea taxus. Next base: position 21,027 of record RCUC01147960.1, read on the forward strand.
GACCACAAATAAAAAGGCATCAGGCCCGTATCTTAGATATGGTCGAATACATGGCAGGAAAATTGCTTTCTTCTGTGGGGGGACAAATCAGGTCTGTCATTTTTACATTCTGAATTTTAATGTGGCTGCTCTATTTTAGTGTTTTGTTTTTTTAAAGACCTAGAAAATCTGAAAGGGTTGAGGGAGTTGAGTTCTGATTTAGTGACGTCGACACACACTGAATATCTGAACTAATTTATTTTGATCTCAAAGATTATACTATTTATATCGTAGAACACTTAAGATCCAAAAGGTTGGTAGCAGTAGAGAGGGATTACATCAAAATTGTGGGTCTTCCGCTCTCCGTAAGAGAGCAGTTTGCCATCAATAGCTGGCATCTATTCCAATATATTTGCTAGTATAAATGAGCCTGTAGTTCCAAACTCTTTGTTATATGAAAAGTAAGAACACATTCTCCATTATTGAAGGGAAAGTAACCTTCTCTTCTTATACCCTTAAAAAAAAAAA
>RCUC01147961.1:0-23235 GCA_003697995.1 Taxidea taxus jeffersonii
CCCCCCCCCCCCCCAAGAAGAAGCTGCTCCTCGACCTGGCAGTCTGAAGTGTTCTGGAAAGGTCGCTCCATAAGAATAAACACTTGGTTCTGCAGCACTAGCTTCGCTCTCTGCTGCTGGTTCTCTGGGGCTCTCCTGTGGGTCCTCTTGAGAACACAGACGCTCTCTCACAGAGGGCGGAGGCTCTGTGACCCAGCTCCTTCTGCCAAAGACCTGGGGAGGTCCTTGCTCTCTGCCCATTACCCTAGAACCCATTGGCCTTCCTTCCTGTCAGCTGGATCTTCTCCATAAGTCTCCAGGACACTCACCTCTCTTCATGTCCACTCTGAGCTCTCTAGTGCAAGAGGCTGTCCTTTCCTGCCCACACGACAGGCAGAAGCCGGATTCACCATTTGCATTTGGCCCTCCAGCCCGTGTCCCCATACCAGCCAGACTTCATGTCAAATGCGGTGTGAGTTCTGTGCCCTGTGCCCCCCTCTGTCCTTAACATTCTTACCACTGACCACCCCCACTCCCACTGCTCTTGCTATAGGGACCGGAACCCAACAATAATGCCCGGGTCCAATCCTGGCCATTCCCCTGCCTCATCTTACCTCACTCTCCGCCTTACTGCTGACCTAATATGCCCCCACCCACCCTGCTCTGTGTCTGCTGATTTTCTGCCTGGGAAGCTTTGTTCTTGTTCACCCCAATGTCGCTTCTTTTTGGGCAATGCCGGGCCCCTTGGTCAGAGGCCCCCAGCATGTTGTGCAATTTCGCAGAGTGTAACTTGCCAAAGATCCTTTGTGTTTGAGGTTCCCTGATGAACGTCTGTCATCTACATGGGAAGTCAGCTCCCGGATGGCAGAATGCACACTTGTTTTGGTGTGCTCTTGTATCTGCAACCTTCAGAGCGGTTTTTGTTGAATAAATAAGTGAAGGGATGGCAATAAAGGCAATGTGTTTTGAATAGTAATTGGGTTCTCGATTCATGAACTTGTTTACTTTACAGCAGGATGATGTTCTTAATTCTGTTGTTGTTCAGTATTCTGCCTGGTGAGCACAGTGAGCATTAGGATAAAATGATCTTTCCCCCCTTCTCCAGAGTTTGAATGAAATGAAACAATAAACAATGCATGGTAAAATGTGAGTCTTCAAGGAACAAGGCAAGCAAAGACACTTGGAAATTCGCTCTGCGGTAAAATCCATCAATATGCATGGCAGGAGAATGTCAACCAGGAAGAGCTTGAATTAGCTTCAGATAAATATCAAAAGTATGAAATCTATTAAAATAATTTAAATTTATGAGAGCTCATACCATTGTATGAACATGGCTCCCAGCTCCATGGAAAATCTTTGTCGGTAAAACCAAAACTGATTGTAATTACATCTCCTGTTTTGTCATGCTATTGCATTATCTGTAATGATTCACTTTGCTGATCATCATTAATATTTATTGAACTTGTATGATGCTTAAAGCTGTATATTTGCTCAATGATAAACTGTTTCATGTGTCAGTTTAGTAAAATGTTGTGTACAGTGCCATAAATGAGTACTGTTGAAGACCAGTCGATGCAAGAAAACAGTGTCTGGGACTATGCTGTCTGATGTGGCAGCCACTCAAAGCCCAGTTAAATTTAAATATAAATTAATTTGAATTAAATTAAATTAAAAATTCAGTCCTTAAGATGCATTAGGCATATTTTAAGTGCTTAATAGCCACATGTGGCCAGTGGCTACCATACCGGACAGCACAGAGAATTTTGCATTAGTACAGAGATTTCTTTTAGCTGGTGCTTGTCTAGGGAGCTTTCTCAACTGTTTCCTTAACACAAATCAGCAGTATACCTCGTTGTTTTATTTGAATAGTTAAACTGGGTTAGCACACGTTTACTCGACAGAGAAGAGTGGTTTCCTGGGCCCTTGGCTGCATTAGATTCGTCTAGCTGTGGTCAGCAAAGCCCACCCATCAAATCCAACCTGTCCCCTGTTTTCTCAGAGAAGGTTTAATTCAGACACATGTTACCTCATTCATTGATGTGTTGTGTATGTCAGAGTTGAGTCACTGTGATAGAGACCATATGGCTTGCAAAGCAAAAAACACGTAGTGTCTGTCCCTTTGCAGAAAATGTTTACCGACCCTTGGTCTGGATCATTGTATCCCACAGAGTCTTGATGGATTGACCACCCACCAGGGAAGGAACTAGGAGGGATCACAAGTAACAGAGACACTAGAGAAGGAATGATTTGTGTGGTTGAAGTTGTATTCAACTACTTCAGAGGGCTTTCATCTAGAACAATGAAGACAACAGGGCAGAATTTATGATGAGGAAGAATTATGGTCAGTGCATAGGAATAAGTCTTTAATAATTTCACTGTTTTCTGGAAAATGGGACAATCGCTCTGAAAGATTAGAGCTTCCTCACTACAAAGTGTGACGGTGAAGTGCAGTGAGCATCTGATGGACGTTTGTAGAGCAGATTCCAGCCCATGTGGACATGGATGGCATAATTTCCCAGGTCGACCTTTCTGCCTCACAAATCCCCTAAAGACCCTGATGAAAACCCCTTTCCAAGGAAAACACACTTCCACTGATACGCACAGAACCTTCCGTGAAATGAGTTCAACAACCTCTGAGCTGTGTACCTCTTAACTCTCAAAGAATTCATGCGATTCTCAAATTCGATGAGATAAAAATATTTTCAATTATGTAAAACCTGAATCTAAAAAGAATTCAAGACAAGTCATAATTACCAGTCTACTGTTACATGGTACAGATTTTGGACATATACATAACCCATGTAAAGTGCCTTCAAAACATTGTCTTCTCCAAGGCATGTTAAAACAGAATGCTGATGGCATTACGTTTTCATTTTCATGGATAGTTTAGTGCTAAATTTAAGGTAAAAATTTAAATTTCTGGAAACAAGAAGATCTGTGAAATAATCACATTTGTGCAGGTGTTTTCTTGCATTGCATCCATTGATTTCCGTTTGGCATTATCCTGATGACCAACCTCACATTCCACCTCCAATCCTTTCTCTCTTTCTATCCACCTTCTTACCGAGATACTGTGTTGGTTGATACTCACTTTTCCTTTCACTGAAAAAAAAAATACTTTGATTTCCTATAGGACTGCGATTTAAACTTAGAAAGTTTAAGAAAGCCAAATCAAGTACTAAGAAAATTCACAAATGAAAAATGTCTTAATATTGTTATGGGCATTTATTATATATCCAAACCATATTATATCATCAGAAATCATAATAACACCATTATGCTCTGCAATTAGATGCTTCAGTAGCACTTATCATGTGTTTACTGTAATTACAGCATTTGACTAATTACAGCAATTATGCCGCTTAGTGGCTGAATTCTTAGCTCTGAATTCCATTGATTGGGTGGACTTTCTCCATAATTCTGTGAGGTTTTGTGCCCTAAATTTGGTGAATGTAGGTTCGAATTTTATGTTGCTAGATTCTTCTGAATTTCCAGGGATGATTTTAGGGATTGGGGATGACAATGCCATTTTCATTTGTATTAGCATATCAAAGTGTGTAGAGGAGGGCAGAGTGTCCTCTTGTGGCCTCAAGCACAAAACCGCCGCTACCTGTTGGGTAGGTCCTTGTCTTCAGACCAGGGGCTCATGTCTGTGTCCTTCCTTGGGGGGAACGGTTGCGTTGAACTGGCTCCCTCCCCAAAATGAGACGTCAGTTTGTAACTTGATAAAAATAATCGAGTCATTTCCCATTCCACTGATTCTTCCTCGTCCCACCGACGGCTCGTTAAGCTACATGCACTACATAAGTGTTTTGTTTGTGGCATTGTGCAGCCGGAGTCCAGGCACTAACACGCCCTCTGTACAGAGGTTGAAGTGCAAACTCAGTCCGCGGGTGTGTTATCACGTGCCTGGTTCACCCAAGCCACGGTGCCCGCGCGGAGGAAGGAAGAAAGCACGGGAGACACAGGCCCCACGTCCAGAGACTAATCTCTCCAACACTTGCCTCATGTCCACAAGGAAACCTTTGACTTCCAGTGAAAATCACGTAAGGAACGGGTTAAACTCCGTGATCTGCTCTGGTGTTCCCTCCCTGTTTGCCTTTGAGAAGGAGGGAGTGAATTCCTTGAGTTCAGTCCCCTCTTCCGACTCTTTCTTCAGTCACAGTGACATTGCTGACAGCAGAGGGAGGTGCAGGGAACCTGGCCGTTGTGTTCAAGGCCTGGGTCTGCAACTGAAAGCTGTTAGACTTCGTAAAGGTCACTCAATGTCTAAACCGCAGATTTCTCATATAGATAGGAAGGGGATTTAAATTAGCCACCTCCTAAGACTTTGATGGCAGTTAAGTGGGAGGAGGAGAGCTCTTCATAAACAGCGTGACAAATACATGGAACGTTCGCCGCCTCTGTTTCAAGAAAAAACATTCACTTGATGAAATAATTCACTCTTTTCCCTGAGAATCAGAGTTCTTCGATACGACGCCGTTGATCGTTGATTGCACTGACATGAACGTCTGCGACTCCTAACAGCTTTTCCATCACATTCATCTGCTGAAACAAGAAGGTTTGAATTTGGAGGCTCTGGGGAGTGTGGTCTCTTTCAAAATTAGAATAGCAAGGATTAGGTGGTCACATTAAACTACTTGGAACTTGAAAGTAGATCTAAGGAAAAGTATCAAATATTTACTGGTATTAAAATTTTATGAACAGCTTGAGAACAGAGCAGAATGTCTCCCCACATCCAGTTTAGTATCTGGTATTTAGGTTGCAAGTGCTATTTCCAAGTTGTGTTCCATCATGAACTAGTTAGGAAGCCACTGAGTATTCTAAGATGGGAGAGACAGAGTAGAATAGGACGCACACATATATCTTTTTTTTTAATTTGATGGTGGGCTATGAATAGTGAATAATAATTGACATGAAGGGGTCTTCATAAAATAGTTATTGTTACAGCATATTCTGAGTAAGACTTAGGATGCCTTCCATGTGATTACTCTACATTACTAATTCAAGACGGACAAAAAGTGTGAAGCTCTGTCCTGCATATTCATCTGTTTCTTTTGGCCACCCTTGTCCTCTGAGGAGCTCACTTTTATCGTGTTGAGCTTTTCCTCCACTGCTGGAAGCGTCCAGAACCTTTTCCGGGGCAATGCAATGTGGCTTTAGAGAGTTATCTGTAGACTGTGATCATTCATTTTTGACAAGGATGTAAGATAATAACTCCCAAATGGCACGAATGATATAGGCTGGGCTATTCTATAAGCCACAGAATTGTGGTCTAAAAAACCCCAAACAAACACTGAAATAGTATTCCCTCTAATAGTTCAAGCAAAACTTACCTCCAGTGCACAGGAAGTTCCTTGCATGGTGTTTGCCCAACAAAGTAGGGCGGTTACGTTTCGCTTTGTTAATGAGTAGCCCCACTCAGATTTCCCTTTGCGTGGTTAGTTCAGAGAGTAGCGTTTGGAAGGCAGCACTTAGCATTCACTGTTCTACCATTGGGTGTTCCGTTCTTTGTTGTTGTCTTTTTTCTGTTTTTGTTTTAGTGGGCCCCATGCCTAGTGTGGAGCCCATGTGGGGCTTGAACTCATGACCCTGAGAGGAAGACCTGAGCTGAGATCAAGAGTCGGACGCTTACATGACAGCCAGCCAGGTGCCCTGGCTTTCCGTTCTTTGGATGGGAGTCCGCGTTTACCTGCGCTCTTCCTTTGGACACTTCCTGCAGGGGTGCTCCGCTGGCTGTCATCCATTTGAGGGCTCGTTTGGTCAGAGTCCTTAAAAACGGCTCGCAGAGCTGCACCGTCGTCTGGATGTGGCGTGTCAGGCTCAGAGTACATTGTCTTTCTTCTAGCCACACCATACATTCCCGCCGACGCTTGAACGTGCGTCCTTTGCTCCTGCACACCACGTTCTCGGTTCCTGGGGTGATCGACATCACCCTCCCGACGTACGTACTCATCTTTTGTTTGGCCTCGACATGCCAGCATGTTTGGATGGGTAAATCACTCTTCATTACTTCGGGACACAGCGCAGCGAATCATTTTGATCTACAAAGTTGGACCTTTTCCCTCTCAGTAAACTATTTCTCCTTTGTTCCTTTGCTTTGCGATATAGAGTACCAGGTGTTAAATGCAGTTCGCCCGGGGTTCGATTGCTGCCTTGTCCACCTGTTAACAACAATAAGTAATTCGTAGGTTCCCTTTCAACAACAGGGATAAAATAGTTTCTGTTTTAAAAGGTTCTTATGAGGGTTAAGAGTGTTATTAAATGGACAGTGCTCACCACAGCACATAGGACATCACAGTTGTTTAATGGAAGTTATTGTAATTCCTTCTTTTCAGTTATTCTGGTGGCTTTGTCGAGAAAATAATTTCTTTACACTGGCTCTCTCTGCGTTCCTGTGTTTTTCGTATACGCAGCAGCCCTGGGCTCCTTCTCTCATTTAGCTTTTGCTGGAGACCCATGGACTCTAGGAATTATGGAGCCCTGGCATGGCCAGCAATTAGAAAATATTTTTGACACCCATTTGGAGATCAGTTCCATTAAAGAAACTTAAAGGGAAAGGAGATCTCCTGACTTTCCTGGAAGCCTGTGATGTTCTGTGATGTTCTCAGGATGCTTTGTCCCTTATCTGGAATCTCATAAACGCCGTGTGTGTTCTTCTGTAACAACATGTGTTACCGTCACTGCCCAGCGCTCACTGCAACCGCGGGGCTAGAATGCTTCTTTGGAACAGTGGACTTCGCAGGAGCCCCACTTGCTTCCCACGTGCCTATCATGGCCACTGGCTTCCCCGGAGCCCTACAGCTCCTGGCTCAATGAAGGAATAGAACGTGCAGGGTGATTGGATGGGTAGATAGTTCTGCTAGGATCTGTCTCTGTAGTAACACAGTCCCCCAGCACACTTGACTTCTTTATTTAAAATCTCTTCAGGAATTAGTGTGATACTAAAAAACCCAGTTTCTTCAATACGCCCCACATCCCCTTTTTGAAAGCTGGGGTCTTTGCCAGCAGTCTGATAGGGACTTTACCCTACTCTGCCCTCCTCAAAGTTCGCAGATGGGGTTTTTATGCTCATGTCTTCAAGTCCTCTGAGTAAGCTGGGATCCAGTGCGTCTGGGCATGGGTATAATTTATCTTAAACAATCCAGTCCTCTCTTACGCTCACTCACAGTGGACGGTACTTTCCTGTGAATCACGTTTTCCTACACATTCACTCTGAAGACATTCATCCGCACTTCCAACACACGACATGGAAAGTCTGCTTTATTCAATACGATTTCATCTGCCCCGAGGGCTCGATCTGTACCTCCTTTGCTCCATGTTTTGCTTCAGATCTAGCTTTCAAAATCATTTCGCTCTTAGAATTTTTGCCAAACCTATTAAATGATTGCTAGGATTTACCATCTGGTGTATGACTTGGAACGAGAAGGAAAAAAAAAAAAGAACATTGTGAAAATATGCAACGTGATTAGGACTCAGAGGGATAGGGCAGAAATGCCCTTTGTGTCTTCACCATTCCTAGTGACATATAATCCCCTTCACAGCTCTGTCTTCTGGAGGGAAGCTCGGCATTACTTACAGGAGCAGTGGAAGGAAAGGAAGCCCGTTCTCCGTCAGACTTCTCCCAAAGGACACTTGAACAGGCGGTATTACCCTTCAAACAAGCTTTTGACTGGTGTCATTTGCTGGAAAACGTATCTAGAAGCCAATTCCTCTTTAAATCACTTGTAAGAACTTAATTTTGAGGGGGAAAGAAAAATCTAGAAATTTACATGTGAATGGGCTTGACTTCATTAGCATTTCATAGACAAGCGTCTTCTCAGGCCCGTGGAGTGAGGGAACTTTCCAGCTGAAGTGGAAATTCCACTCTCTGCATTTGCCGTTTCGAGAGAGCAATCTTCCTTATTGCCTCCGAATTCCACTCGTTCTTTGGCTTTCACTCTCAAGAAGTCATACTTGCTGGGGTTTCCTAATGAGGTGAGGAAAACTGCCTTTGCTACGTAGGAAATCTGTGCTCTACTCTTGAGGCAAATTGTAGAGGCAGCCCTGGGTTGGGGTCAGTGCCCTGGGCGAGGTCTGGGCTGTCTGATGTGTTATACCGCGGGCAGCTCACAGAGGTGTTACTTGCTCCTGCCTTTCCGGGCTGATGATAACCTGAATGCTGGGAAAGGGGCGGGGGGAGGGTAGATGAGCATATCATAGATCATATCACGAGGTTTCATATCTGGTGCCGTGTTTCCAGAGCTAGTGAATAAATGTTTACCAGACACGTAGTCGTTGAAAAGCCATGTGCAAGGTATTCTAGATAAACCGAATCATGGGAGCTTCACAGAGAGCCTCGGGTGTCATGACTACTATTGTATTTGCTGCACAGACACGAAAATACCTTCTATGCAGGACGCAGACATCAAATACCAGGAGGAAAAGCTCTTCCCGTTCCAAGTCCTGCCTACTTGACTTGGCACCGTGCCTTTAGAGATTTTCAAATCTGTCTGTGAAGATGGAACCTGCTGTCCCAAAATCATGAGCCCATAATTGGGTACAAGGACCGCTGAGTGACAAAGACCACCAAGGCTGTGAGAGACGTCGGGTGGGGGAAGCTGCCATGGGCAGCAGCAGTTACAGAATTTGGGGCGTATCTCCTTGCTACCTGAGTTTGGTGCCGGCATTCCAGGTGGGCACAGAGGAATCCGTGTACATGGGGAGATTGGAAGGGAGTTTATTCTGGTGAAAGATAAGTCTTGCAGTCCCTCACTCTGCTCAGACCACAACTTCTGTTCATTTAAAAAAGTTTTCTCCTGTTCTAGAGCACACTGAAGAGTACAGACTGTTAAAAACATAGTTTAATTTTGCATGCTTAGGGATGAGTAACCAAAGAATGCTGTTTGCAAGATCGTGTATTTATTCCTGTTGCTCCATAGCCAGTGACTGCAAGCTTAGCGGCTCAGGCCACAAACTGCTGTCTCCGAGCTTCTGTGAGTCAGGAACCCAGGCACGGCTTAGCTGGGTCCTCTGCTCAGGTCTTAGCAGGTGGGAATCACGGTGTTGGCCAGGCTGCACTTCTTTCTCATGCTCATGGTCCTCTGCTAAGCCTGGAAGGTTGTTGGCAGAATAGATTTCCTTGCAGCTGTGTGCCTAAGGTCTCTCTTTGTCATCTGCCAGGGCCCGTTTCAGGTCTTAGAAGCCACCCACGGTTCCTTGCCACAGGTCCCCATTGACAGTTCACAGCCTGGCTTCCGCTTCCTTTTTTTGGTAGGACAGTGACTGCCACTGCCTCTTGTCACTTCCTTTCTAAATCCATTTTTTCAAGATTTTATTTTGAAGTCATCTCTGTACCCGACGTGGGGCTCAAACCAACCCCGAGATCAAGAATCGCACGTTCCACTGACTAAGCCAGCCAGACGCCCCGGATCTTGTCACTTTTAAGGGCTCAGTTGAGTAGCTTAGACCAGCACAAATAATAACTCTTTACATTAACTCCAAGTCACCTGTTTACAGACCTGATCATTGCGGTAAGAGCCTTCATATTCATGGATCGTGACCTTGCTCAAAGGGAGGGGATTGTTCAGTGTGTCTACACCAGGGGTGGGAATCTCTACGTCCATCTGATACTTCTGCCCACCACAGGTGGAAACTAGGGAGAAAAAAAGCATCTAGATCTCTAACGAGGAAGGCCAGTGGTTTGACCTTGCATGCATAGAAGTGGCTGGCTGGAGGACTATGAGAACATGGGGGACTTTGCAGGACACAGTGCAGCTAGGACTGAAGGGAGGTGTTTTCAGGCCCACCCTTGCCTTTTGTGGTTGATGACAGCAGTTATCATCCAGGGACTGTGGCTCTAGAGGTGCAAGAGTCCTTACAGGGAAGATATGAAGCCATGCATGCTCGGAAAGAGTGCAGATCGAATAAACAGTGGATTTCACACTAAACTTTTCAAATGTATTAGAGAGTGTATTAGCCTCTTATAGCTGCTGCAACACATTTCTAAACTTAGTGGCTTAAAAGAGCACAAACATAAGACTTTACAGTGCTGGAGGTCAGAAGTCCAAAATGGTCTCATTGAACCAAAAGCAAGGTGTCTGTAGGGCCAGCTCCCTCTGGTTCTCAGGGAGAGCCTTTTGCAGCTTCCAAGCTGCATTCCTGAGCTCCTAGTCCTTCTTTCATCATCACAGTGCATCACCTCAACCTCTGCTTCCCCATCACCTTCTCTCTTTGACGTTGGACCTCCTGCTTCCCTCATGTGAGAACACTTGTGGTTCCCCTGGGACCACCCAGATAACCCAGGAAACCTCCCTCCCTCAACATCAACCGATTATGGGCTTTAATCACATCTGCGATATACCTTCCGTGCAACCCTCTGATGAGCATTGTGTTCAGTCACTGGGAGTCGCCACCCAGCCAAGTGGGGACATGTGAAACTGCTCATCACAGATGGGACGAGTAAGATGCAAGTTTGAAATCCTGGCTGAATTAAAGGGAAACAAAGGTACTTCATCTCTCTTCACTCTGGTAGCTCTTGTTACAGGGGAAGGGCCCCTGAAATCTTTTGAAGCTTGGCCGTTGTCCTCATCCGAACAGGGATGAGAGCGCTGCTTGATGAGGGTGGGCATCTCTTGGGAAGGAAGAGGCTTCTGGGATCCCAGTGGTGAGCATCACAGCCCTGGGTGCTCACCACACATACCCAAAAATGGGTAGCAGAGAGCTGGGGAAACACAGCGGAGAGGACGTTGAGGACAGATTTTGCCTAACTTGTAATTCTGTAAAACTTAGTCACCAGTGCTGTAACCTCAGTCTGCTGTGCACTCACACTTTCTGTTTATTTTGGCCTCGGCTTCAAATGAAGCATGGGACTGTCATCAGAAATTTAGTGCATTAGCATTCAGTGTCTCATACATTTACTGCCTCGGAATCACAGGGAGAACCATGAGAATAATGATTTTTCCCCCTTTAGTGAGCAATTAAATGTGATGAATATGTTATACACAATGGTGGATGTTGGAATTAATAAGCTGAAATGTCAGTGTGTGACTATTTGTATACTTGACATCTAATAATTACATCATTTATCATTAAAAAATATCTGGCAATCTTAAACAGAGAGCATTTATAATTAATTTTCTTGCCCTGGAAAGTCCAATTCATTCCACAGTCAAAAAGAGTCAGTGTTAATTTCTTTTCTATCAGCCATGGGCCACAAGTTAATGTATTAAAATCAGAACATTTACAATAACAGACTAATTAAATTATTTCCTCTACTGTAGTAGAAAAATGCACGGTTCTTATGCTGTTCATCAGTCACCACAGTAAACCCCATTTAATTCTCCTTGAAAGTCAAGTTCTTCCCAGTGGCAATTTTAAACTGTCAAGTAGGTTGAGAAATCCAGTTTGCTAGAGTAATAAAGAATATTGACTTTTGCATATCATTATTGTTAATATACTTTAAATGAGACTGAGAAGGAACTCATTAAAACATTATTTTTCAGTAGATGAGTTTGAGTCATCAGCAGATGAATGAAGCCAGAAGAAATTATCTTAATTCTGTAGAGAGAGCACAGATTTGAAGTGTTTGTGCAGATACACTTTCTATGACAAATTTAATTCGGTAAACAAGATACATATTTTAAAATAGAAACACAAGGCCTCTCCTAACAGCTTTCTACTTGAGGGCAAGATGTGATACCAGGAGCAATGGAAGAAATGTGAGGATATCAGTTTTGAATGCTCAAAAATGTGACAGAAGAAAACATTAAAAATTTTGTCTAGAAGTTGTTCTGAAAACATAAGCAAGAAAAAAATGACCGAGGCATAAAAATCTGTGGATCAGAGAGATATTTATATGGGTTCTAAAAGCATAAGAAAAAAATTATGTAAAAAGGCTGGTTTTATGCACAATAGAGCAATAATAAGAATGACATGATGGCCCAAATCTATTTCAGTCTTCCCAAAAGGAAAGAGAAAATCAAGATACGGTCTTTGGTGTCTCCAGGGTAAGAGCCAAAGGCTGTGAGGCTATCTCATCCATTCTTTGGTAGAAAGGGGAATCTCCCAGAGAATTTTGTGGTCACGCTAAAAACATTTCCTTAGCAAAAACTGGAGAGGTTCATCCAGGGAAGACAGCCATCTTGGTACGGCCGGTTCATACCCCATTTCCTGGAATATATTCGGTGGTACATGTATGTCAGTGGAAGAATTGTAATTTCTTCCATGATTCATTACCTATTAACGTCATAGGGTAGGCCTGCCAATTGTTCATCTGAAATCCCCCTTATTGCCCAACTGCTCGGCAAAGTTGGCGTCGTCACTGAAGTGTTCCAGGCTGGGAGGGCTGCATTCCGAAATGTTCGAGAGGGTCAAACAAGCTGACACTTGGCAAGACAAGGATTTGAATCCATGTGTTTTTCTCTCCAGCTCCAAACTTGACCCTTCCCAGTTGCCAGCTATGTGTGGTGAGTGGGAGGCACATCTCACTACACTCAAGGGATTTTTTTTTTTTAGCACAAGAAGGCTGGGACATAGCTTACTGTGTCTGCAGATGATGGAGACTGTGTATAAATGCAGGAAGGAGGAGGAGAAAAGAAGAAAAAGGGACTGAGAAGGAGAAATGGAAGAAGGTTGGAGGAGAATTAGAAGAAAAATTAGGATTAGAATTAACATACGAAGCAGGAGGAAGAACAACATTAACTCAGAGCAAGAGAGACCTGACTAAAACCAGCCAACAGTATCTTACTTTTGGGGATAATAACGGCCCTAAAAGGAACTCACAACGGAGGGTATACAATCTTCAGCACCCTCAAGATCTTCAGTAAGACAGAGGACTTGAATATTCATTGAGTATTTCCTCTATGCCAAAGACATTGCTCGAGCATCTAATTTAATCTTGCAGATGAAAAATTATTTGCATTCCGATGAGTTAAATTCACCCATTTAACAATCGACAGAGCCAAGGTTGAACCTCCTGAAGACACAGTGGAACTCCAAAGGCATGGGGTTCCTTTTGGGGCCAATCAGGAATGAGTCTGGCCCCTGTGGCCCTGGGTCTCTCTGCCGTCTCTGGAGTCATGGGCGGGGAGTGTGTGCTGAAGCATCACCAGGAACCTTCAGCCAGTGATTTCCAGCTGCAGCTGTGGGAGGGGACAGCATCGGGCTCCTGGGCTGAAACCCGAGTACCATCGCAGGCAGCACGACCTAACACTTTGAGAGATTTATTTCTTCGGTTGCTCTCCTCTGACAGATATGGGGGACGGATAAGGATACGTATTATGAAGAAGCGCGTCCTTCAGAGGAAGGACAATGGAAGAGAGAGAACGGACTCTACATTTAAAGACACTTCGGAGTCTTTGGAGGATAAACCACCTGATGTTCTTCTAGGAAGGCCTGAGTGACCAGACCTGTCATTGCTGAGGACAAACATTTTCTGGAGTTCTGCCGTCTACACTGCTTTGTGCTCTATTAAAGGACCCAGATTCCGTTATTCAACATAAATGGGGTGACTTCAGACTCGGCTGCCTTCTGAAACCCACAAAAAACAATATCCCACTTTTTATCGCATTTCTTGGGAAAAAAAGGGGAGGGGCTTATGTTGAAGCAGCATCTGAACTTATCTTATTCAACAGGGGCCCTGGGAAATGCTTTCTTAAAACCATATTGCAGAATCTTCTACCACTCAGAGCTTTGCTAGTGGTAGAACGTCAAGCCCCTCCGCCACTTCCTTCGCATTTTCCACCACGCATACGTCCAAGGTGTACACACACCCAACAGCTAGACCCCCATCCACACATGCATGCTTTATGAGCCAGAATCCATGCAGTGAGTAGCTCAAAGGCTTTCACTGATTTTGTGTCACCAGATGTGACTTGGAAGTATGAAATTTAATAATTCAGCCAGCGTTGGGGCGCCTGGCTCGCTCATTCACTAGAGCAGGGGACCCCTGATCTGGGGTCATGAGTTTGAGCCCTGTACTGGGTGTAGAGATTACTTAAAAATCAAACTCTTAAAAAAAAAAAAAAAAAGAAAAGAAAATTTGACCACCATTGCCTAGTCATCCCAGGAAAAGACAAAACAAAACAAGACCATTTACTCATTTTCAGAAGGCTTTTTTTGGTATAAATATTGTAGTAGTTGTTTGCTTTTTGCTAATTGTGACCTCTATGTTTGGCAAATGTGAATAGAGAGTGCAGGACTCAGTTGAGTTTATATATTCCTTAGAAAATCACACCAAAATAAATATTCACCAGCTTCTGGTCACCGTTGAGGAAACTGCAGTTGTGGAAGGTTTGATTTTGAAGACGAGATCATTCCTGGCAACTCTTGCTAAAATGAGTAAATGAGTTATATATTACATTTCATGCCAGAAACATAACCGGTCCATTTGAATACCAACAAAAAAGGTATTGTGCCAGCCTTAAATGATCGCAAGTCGTAACTTGGAGAACACCTTCGGATCACAGAAGGGTCATTCCTTCCAAGAGAGCTGAAATTCTTCAGAATGTGTTAACTCTGTTTTAAGTCACAACGGGTCTTCCTGTGTTTAAGGAGTTTATTATGGAATGAGCTGAGCAGTAATAAACCTTATTGGGCTCTGAGCCTTTAATAGCCGTGCACGCAGAGGGAAGGAAGCCAGTATTAACTGCCTTCTTCATTATGTCTGCATCTCAGAGAGGGGAAAATTTCTGGGGAGCAGCATGTGAATGGGTGGTGAAACATGCCTTCAAGGGGGTTAGGAGAGCTGATGTTTTTATATGAACTCAGATGTTCCCTAAATACAACCACCAATGAAGATTATATTTCCTTAATTCAAAGTTAAGGAAGTATTTTTAATTTATCTTTTTTCCCCCATCTCCAGTTTTGTTTGTTTCAGAAACCAGTATGCATCTTACCTTCCGTGGGATGTAGTAGCGTTTCTTTTCCCTGAAAATCTCCCATGTTAGATTTTTGCTTCTTTACAACTGACGTTGTCTTGGAATTAAGGGATCGCAGGGAATGTTGTAAGCAATGTTGAGGATTCTGTCTCAGTGGCCTGTCGCTGCTATAGGAACATGATCACACACTCAGCAGTTTAAAGCAACACACATTTATTATCTCCCATTTATTATCTCACAGTTCTGTAGGTGAGATGTTGACATGAGGCTCACAACATCCAGGTGTCGGCTAGGCCGTGTTCCTAATTGAGGAATTCACTTCCAGACTCCCATGAGCAAGTTGTTGGCAGCCCTTGTTTCCACACTGGGCTCTGAGGTCCCCGTTCCCTTGTTGTCTGTTGGGTGGGGGTGATTCTCAGTCCTAGAGTTCATGCTCATTGCCTGGTTCCTGGTCTCTTGCATCTTCAGAGCCAGTAGTGGCAAGTTGAGTCCTTCTCATGCCTCATCTATCCCACTTCCTTTTTGCTCTACATCACTCTGATCCCGGCTGGGAAAGAGTCTCTCCTTTTATGGGCTTAAGTCATTGGTTTGGACCCACCCAGATAATAACCTGCATCTCAGCATCCTTTATCAATCACTTCTGTAAAATCCCTTTCGATATGTAAAGTAATGTATTCTCAGAATTCCAGGGCTTAGGATGTGGACCTCTGTGGGAGCCATTTTTCTGGCAGTAATGTGTCTTGTATGAATGAACTCTTTCTAAAGCCCCAAAGCAGAGCCAGAACAGCAGACTGTGGAAGGCCCCACACAGAACAGTGAGACAGCCAGTGTGAACACATGCAGGCCTTCAAAAAGGGTTTTGGTCTCGCGATGGAAAGAAATGAGGACAGCCCTAAGCACACAGGTAAACACGCCTGTCTGTATGTCTGTACAGAGCATTTCGGTGTATTGAAAAACTGTATGCTAATGACACAAAGAAACAAAACCTGGCCCCCTTACACCTGGCGTCTTAGGGGGTGCCTGTTAATAATGGATGGCGTTAGCTCTCATTCCTAGAGAAAACGCTTTACAGGCTCTCTCTCTAGCAAAGTCCCTGAGCTGGTGATTTCCTAACATCTACTTCACTGAACAGAACAAAATCATAATTTTCTGGGGAGGATTGGGCCATATTTCTAGACAATTGCACATTCTTTTATTACCCTTTCATTAAAGAGCTGGCTTAAAAATGTAGCTCCTCTTGGGGTCAGTGGAGTAAAGTTCTCAAATCCAGTACTCTCTGCTACTTTTGGAGAGACTACCGGTATTTCCATTTTACGGAAAATACCACTCTTTTGATGGGCAAGAATCATTTTCTCCCTCAATATTGTTGTGGATGGTGGTGCAGGTGGCCATGCCATGAATTTAAAGGCCATCCTGTGACTATCAGACCCAAGACAGTGGAAGACAATGCACCTTTTCGGTCAGGGCAGGGATTGACCTACAGAGGGAAAATTGCATTGTAGATTTCCATATACTCAGCTGCCTGGCTGTGTACTAGAATTGGAAAGCCTTTTTATCACCCGAATTTGCAAGCAGCATGCGTTAGTTTACATAGGACATATTAGTCACGTGAGTCAGATATTACCTCTGCAAGTGAAAGATTTCATATAAATGGCTACAACACTTAAAGAAAATCTCTACACATTTTAACTTGTTTGAATTCACCTTTTCACCTCTTAAGCGCAGTAAAGTTGCGCACCAAGTCTATGGTTCTCCCCGTGGTCATTGCAGAAGACAGGCTGTGATTTTTACTTGAAGCAAAATTGGATGAAGGGACCAAAAGTAAGAAAACCATGCCTTTCCACCACGGCCCAGTCTTCAGAGTCAGCAAAAGGATTTTATAGAAACAAAAATGACATTTGTATTATGCATTAAAAAGTGCTATGTTAGACTTTCTTTTTCCTGTTTCAAGAGATGTTAACAGAAATTACTGCATTTCCATAGATAACATGACTTCTGGTCCAGTAACAAAATTGCATACCTAACAGGGGTGCCGTCATAAAAATACTCAGCATCTGCTTTTGGGAAATAGGACTCCTGAATTCTTCAGATGAAAAGATCATGAATCAATCCCAACCCGCGTTTTATTGCATTTGAATATGCGATGCGTATCGCTCTGAATTTAAATCTCTCAGTTTTGTGTGTGCTTTTTCTCTGCCCGTGGTTGGAGATACACTTTTAAGACTTTTCGGGGGCTGACCGGTCAGAAGGCTTGGTTCCCCCTCATTTCCCCCGCAGGCAGGACCATCCTTCTGTGACAGCAGACCAGAGTTCAGGTTCTGGGTCCTGCTGCCCTCTCTCTTCTTGGTCAGAACGTCCATGAAATTCGTTTTTGTAACTGGTGTTGAATGATGCCCTGCGCAGCCGTGTGATGAGACCTTTTAGGTACGGTACTTTGAACGGGCTACAGTGTGGCGTTGCCTTGTGGCCTCCTAGTACTGTCGCCAAGGAGAGACCCTTCCACTAGGGGTGCTCCCTCCCAGACTGTGGACCACAGAGAAATCCCTGGTTTAGAACAAAACCTTGTCAGATTGGCCAGAGCCCATCAGTTGCCCTAACATCAGTGATGAGCCGGCCCTGAATGAAAAGTGAGCTGGAGCCAGGGATGGTGGGACCCACCTAGCCCAGGGCGGAAGCTCGTAGAGAGGAAGGCCTGAGAGAGAGAAAGCGTGCTTCGGAGTTTGGCAAGGGTGATGGTTTTTCCTCAACTCCCATCATCTTGGAGGACAGATGCTACATGCTCCTGGATATGAGGGGATTGAAGGGCCCAAGCATATTCACATGCATCTTTCTAACACGTTTGTTGGCTCTGAGTCTGAAGCAAGCAGAGAAATCCACGTGAAGAAGGTCAGGGAGGTTGCTGGGGAGACTAGAAACCCGGTTTGGCATGCTTTTTCTACAGAGGCCCAGAGAGTGAGTATTTTAAGCTTTGTGGGCCATACAGTCTCTGTTGTACCTACTCAACTCTGCCATCCCCGCCTCACAACAGCCGCAGGCAGCACCGCCACAAATGGGTGGTGTTAGTATTCCAACAAAACTTTCTTTACAAAAGCAAGCGGTGGGCCAGCTTGGACTGTTGGACTGTACTTTGCCAAGCTGCCTTCGTGAACCAAAGACTGGTCTCTAAGGAAGATAAGTGCTTGGGACAGCGTTTCTGAAAGCTTGGTGTAAAATGACCCCTGGGATCTTACTCCAAAGCAGAGATTACCAGGGTCCACACCAGTTTCACATGAAGTAGATCACACTGTGAAATGTGGATGGACAGGGCAAATGCACGTAAGGAAAAAAGGAGAGGGACGCCTTCTAGAGGCCAGGTTGAAGGGGTCGTACAAAATGCCCCTAGGAAATCAAGTGTAATTAGCATGACACCTTACCCACTTGAGACAGCAACAAGTTTCGGGTTAGTGGTGGGAATGGAAATCTTCATATGGGGGAGGGGGTTAGCAAACACATGGGCAATCAAGCTTGAAAATAGTGGCTATAGACAGCTACTTAATGTGGGGTAGCAAAGGTGGTTTTTAAAGGAAAAAAAGCTGATTCCATGAAAAGTTTTAAGATAGGACAGACATCATCATGTATTTTAAAATTTATTTATTTTTAAAATTCCAATAAATGTACAGTATTATAGTAGTTATAGGTGTATAATATTCAACAATAGTAGTTGTAGGTGTATAATATTCAACAATCTTACACATCACTCAGTGCTCATCGTAAGTGTGCTCTTAACCCCCATCACCTATGTCTCTCATTCTCCCCCACACCTCCCCTCTGGTAACCATCAGTGTGTTCTATGTAGTTAAGACTCTAGTGTTTTGTCTCCTTTTTAATTTGTTAATTTGTTTTGGTTGTTAAATTCCACATAGTGAAATTGTATGTTATTTGTCTTTCTCTGACCAACTAATTTCACTTAGCATTGTACCCTCTCAATCCGTCTATGTTGTTGCAAGTGGCAAGAGTTCATTCTTTTTTATAGCTGAGTAATATTCCATTGTCTTTATACCACTCTTCTTTAGCCATTCATCTATCAAAGGACTCTTGTATTGCTTCCATATTTTGGCTCTCATAAATAGTACTGCTATACACATAGGGGCGCATATAGCTTTTTGAGTTAGCGTTTTTATTTTCTTTGGGTAAATATCCCATAGTGGAACCACTAGATCCTATGGTAATTCTATTTTTAATCATTCGTGGCTGCACTAGTTTGCATTCCCACCAACAGCGCACAAGTGTTCCTTTTTCTCCACATCCTCACCAACACTTGTTTCTTGTGTTTTTGATTTTAAACCTTCTGGCAAGTGTGAGGTGAGGTGATATCCCATTGTGGTTTAGACTTGCATTTCTCTGCTGGTTAATGATGTTAAACACCTTTTCATGTGTCTCTTGGCTATCTGTATGTCTTCTTTGGAGAAATGTCTATTAATGTTTTCTGTCCATTTTTATATTGGATTCTTTGGGTTTTTGTTTGTTTGCTTATTTTTGGTTTGTATTTTGGTGTTGAATTGTATAAGTTCTTTATATATGTGGCTGTTAATCCCTTATCAGATATGTCATTTGCAACTCTTTTCTCCCATTCTGTAGGTTGTCTTTTAGTTTTGTTGTTTCCTTTGCTGTGCAGAAGCTTTTTGTTTTGATGGAGTCCCACTAGTTTATTCTTGCTTTTGTTTTTCTTGCCTCAGGAGACATATCTAGAAAACTTGCTACAGACAATGTCAAAGGAATTACTGCCTCTGTTGTCTTCTAGGATTTTTATGGCTTCAGGTCTCACATTTAGATCTTTAATCAGTTTTGTTTATTTTTGTAAGAAAATGATCTGTAGATTTTGCATGCAGCTGTCCAGTTTTCCCAGCACTGTTTATTGAAGAGACTATCTTTTTCCCATTGCATATTCTTGCCTCTTTTGTCATAGATTAATTGACCATGTAATAATTGCTTTATTTCTGAGCTCTCCATTCCGCTCCATTGATCTATGTTTATTTTGTGCCAGTACCATACTGTTTTGATTACTACGACTTATAATATAACTTGAAGTCTAGAATTGTGATATCTGCAGTTTTGTTTTTTTCTTTTTCAAGATTATTTTGGCTATTTGGGGTCTTTCATGGTTCTGTATAGATTTTAGGATTGTTTTTTCTAGTTCTATAAAAATTGCTATTGGTAATTTTTTTTTTTAGATTTTATTTATTTATTCGACAGAGAAAGAGAGAGACAGCACAAACAAGGGGAGCAGCAGAGGGAGAGAGGGAAACAGGCCTACCACTGAGCAGGGGGCCCGACGCAAGGCTCGATCCCAGGACCCTGGGATCATGACCCGAGCCAAAGGCAGATGCTCAACCAACCGAGCCTCCCAGGTGCTCCTGCTGTTGGGATTTTGATAGAGATTGCATTCAGTGTGTAGACTGCTTTGAGTACTGTGGATATTTTAACAATATTTGTTTGCCCAATCCATGAGCATGGAATATATTTCCATTTGTTTGTGTCATCTTCAGTTTCTTTCATTGTGTTTTAATTTTCAGAGTATAGGTCTTTCACCTCCTTGGTTAACTTTATTCTTAGGTATTTTATTATTTTTGGCACAATTGTAAATGAGAATGTTTTCTTAATTTCACTTTCTGCTGTTTCATTATTAGTGTATGGAAATTCAAGAGATTTATGTTCATTGGTTTTGTATCCTGTGACTTTACTAAATTCCTTTATCAATTCTAGTAGTTTTGTGGTGGAGTCTTCAGAGCTTTCTATATATAGTATCATGCCATCTGCAAGTAATGCAAGTTTTACTTCTTCCTTACCAAGTTGGATGCCTGTTGTTTCTTTTTGTTGTCTGATTGCTATGGCTATGACTTCTAGTACTATATTGAATAAAAGTGGTGAGAGTGGACATCCTGTCTTGCTCCTAATCTTAGGGGAAAGCTTTTAGTTTTTCACTATTGAGTATGATGCTAACTGTGGATTTTTCATAATTGGCCTTTATTATGTTGAAATCTGTTTCTTCTAAACCTAAATCTGTTTCTTCTAAAACCCTTTGTTGAAGGTTTTTATCATGAATGGATGTTGTACTTTGTCAAATGATTTTTCTGCATTTATTGAAATGATCATGTGGTTTTTATCCTTTCTCTTGTTGATGTGATATATCATGTTGATTGATTTGTGAATATTGAACCACCCTTGCATCACAGGAATAAATCCTACTTGATCCCTTTGTTAAGATATTGTTGGATTCAATTTGCTAATATTTTGTTAAGGATTTTTGCATCTATTTTCATCAGAGATACTGGCTGTAATTCTCTTTTCTTGTAGTGTCTTTATTTGGTTTTGGTGTCAGGGTAGTGATGACTTCATAGAATAAATTAGGAAGCTTTCCTTTCTCTCCTATTTTTTGGAATAGTTTGAGAAAAAGAGGTGTTAACTCTTTTTTAAATGTTTGGTATATTTCACCTGTGAAGCCATCTGGTCCCGGACTTTTGTTTGTTGGGAGTTTTCTGATTACCAGCAGAATTTCCTTGCTCATAATCAGTCTGTTCAAATTTCCTAGTTATCCCTGATTCAGTTTGGGGAAGTTGTAAGTTTCTAGGAATTTATCTGTTTCTCCTAGTTTTTTCAATTTGTTGGCATAGAATTTTTCATAATATTCTATTATGATCCATTGTATTTCTGTTGTTTGTTCTTCTCTTTCATTTCTGATTTCATTGATTTGAGCCCCGTCTCTCTCTCTTTTGTTAGGTCTGTCAAGATCCAGTTTTGTGGATCTTTTCACAGAATCAGCTCCTGGTTTCATTGATGTGTTCTGTTGGTTTTTTTAGTTTCTATTTCATTTCTTTCTACTCTAATCTTTATAATTTCCTTCCTTCTACTATTTCTGAGTTTTGTTTGTTCTGGTTATTGTTCGCTCCTTTCGATGTAAGGTTAGGTTATTTATTTGTGACTTTTCTTGCTTCTTGAGGTAGGTGGGTAATGCTATAAACATTCCTCTTAAAACAGCTTTTGCTGCATCCCAAAAATTTGGGAGCATCGTGTTTTCATTTTCATTTGTCTTCATGTATTTTTTAATTTGCTCTTTTATTTCTTGGTTGATCCATTCATTATTTAGTAGCATGTTTAGTAGCATGCAACCTCCATGTATTTGTATTCTTTCTAGATGTTTTCTTCTGGTTGATTTTCTAGTTTCATAGTGTTGTGTTCAGAAAAGATGGTATGACATTGATTGTTTAAAATTTATTTAGACTTATTTTGTAGCGTCACATGTGATCTGTTCTGGAGAATGTTCCATGTGCACTTGTAAAAAATGTGTATTCTGCTGTTTTAGGATGGAATGTTCTGAACATATCTGTTAGGTCCATCTGGTCCAATGTATCATTCAAAGTACTGTTTTCTTACTGATTTTCTCTTTGGGTGATCTACCAGTTAATGTAAGTGGGGTGTTGCAGCCCCCTACTATCATTGTAGTACCATCTACTACTTCCTTCATGTTCATTAGCTAATTGCTGCTTTATGTAGGTGTGTGCTCCATCATTGGGTGCATATGTATTTACAGTTGTTAAATCTTCTTGTTGGATTGTCCCTTTTTCATCATGTAGTATCCCTCTTTGTCTCTTGTTACAGTCTTTGTTTTAAGGGCTATTTTGTACAATATAAGTGGGCTACCTTGGGCTTTCTTTTCAGCTGCCGGTTGCTGAAGTCTGAACCCATTCTAAAAACACTCCATTTTTACTTCTCTCCCCCGACCCATGTCTTAGGTATATGGTGTCATATACTACATTCTTTCATCTTGTGAATCTCCAAACTGATTTTCATAGATTACCTAACTAGTGTTTTTGTGCTCTCAACTTTTTTTTACTGCTGTTTATTGTGTTTGGTTTCCACTCAAAGAATCCCCTTTAGCATTTCTTATAAGGCTGGTTTAGTGTGATGAATTCCTCTAACTTTTACAAAACTCTTTATCTCTCCTTCTATTCTGAATGATAGCCTTGCTTGGTAGAGTACTCTTGGTTGCAAGTTTTATTTTTCTTTCAGCACTTTGAATATATCATGCCTATCTGGCCTATAAATTTTCTGCTAAAACATCAGCTGATAGCCTTATGGGGTTTCCCTTGTACATAAGTGTTTTCTTTTCTCTTGCTGCTTTAAAAATTCTCTCTTTGCCACTACTTTTTACTATTTTAATTACTCTATCTTGGTGTAGACCTCCTTGTGCTGATTTTGTTGGGGAATCTGGATTTCTGTTTCCTTCTTTAGATTCAGGAAGTTTTGTGCTATTATTTCTTCAGAAACATTTTCTTCTTTTTCTTTTTCCTCTTCCTGGGATCCCTATCATGTGAATATTATTATGCCTGATAGTGTAATTGAGTCCCCTTAATCTATTTTT
>RCUC01147962.1:0-13497 GCA_003697995.1 Taxidea taxus jeffersonii
GGCAGCTAGAAGAGAAATAGTTTTAAATAAGAAGACTAGGTGACTGATATAGATCTTACATCTGAAGAGTTTAAAGGGAAAAAAAGCAACAAGAAAATTTTTTTGACAAGGGATAAAAACATGAAGAATTTTTCAGTAGTATTATAGAATAGCCTAGAACTGAATAATGCAAGTTTCTGGATTGAAAATTCTCACTAATGGTTCTGAAAATGTCTAAAAATAGATTTATATCAAGACATATCACAATAAAATTTTAGAACACTAGGGACTAAGAAAAGATACACTTTTCCTGGGGAGAAGTGAAAGCAGATTTCACACAAAAAGATAATAAAAATCCAGAATGTTTCACACTTTTCAACAGCAACACCTGGAAGGCAGGAGATAATGAAGCACTAACTCAAAACTCTAAGGGAAAATTATTTCCAACCTAGAATTCTCTTCTTCTGTAACCAGCCTTAGAACGAAGTTTGAGAGTAGAATGAAAACTTATCAGATATGCAAGGTCTCAAAAAATGGCCTCCCACTCTCTTTCTCTCTAGAAAAGCATTTTACCAAAAAAGGAAATAAAGTAGGAAAATGAAGAACGCAGCAGGTCTAGAAAGAAGAAACCCACATAAGAGAAGGACGAAGGAAATCCCCAGCATGGAGATGAAGGGAGCGTCCACCAAGTTAGCTGGGTAAAAGGCCAGACTAGAGCAGAGTGGAAGGCACCAGAAGAGATTTCTTCAATGGATGGAACTGATACATTATTTCCTGTGTTTGATTTATTGAGAGAAGTTTATATTAAGGGAAGTTTTGGGTTAGATTCATGATAAGTACATAGGCAGCAGAACAAACAACAGTAACAAAAAAGACAAGTCATTCATTTAGAGAAAACAAAATGTTATATATTTAAGTTAAAAAAGTCATAGTACGAACCAGGTACATTGTGATATTGTTCTACCAAACATCGAAGGTTAGCTGGATGGGGAACATAGGGGAAGCTGAAAGAAGTGCCCATGCACTATGGCAGATGGGGAAATGAAGTGAAATCCTCATCTTGCACTATGGGAAATTAATTGATGATGCCTATAACTGAAAGCTTAAGAAATAATAATATTGGAAAGTTAATGGAGATATGGATATACAAGTCAGAAAAAGGAGTTAAAAGTGCTTTCCTCTGAAGAATCTTGACAAATATTGTAACCATTTCAATTTGTATATGTACAGATTGATTTGAAAACAGCAATGATAGTTATTTTCCTTATGCAGATAGAAATATAGTGGCCATTAGATTCTCTTTCTATATATAATGTTTATATTTTTATATTATATTCATTTGGGCATTATATAATATATAATATGTATAATTATATATAACTATAAAGCATGTATAATTATATATAATACATAAATTATATATTTTATAACATATAAAGTCAGAGAGGCACTGATTGGAAAGAAAAAAAAGCAAAACAAAGTTTAAACAAAGGAAACATCACTTAGATAAACCTTTAACAGCTCTTTCATGTAAGGATTGCACATTTTTATTAAAATTAATGAGCTTACTGAATTCTAAGAATAACATATGATGGAGACATTTTATAGAACTCCTGATTTTTTTGAAGTCTTATGGAAGTTTTCTCCGATTCATTTATGATCATGAAATACCTACTTTGAGAAAAAATGTTTCGTGACAAGCAGTTTGGCCATTTCATTCCAGGAAGCTTGATGCCAGGACCTTGGGTCATTTATTCATCATTTACCTAGTTCCAACTGTATATCAGGCATTTTGCTCACAGATAAAATGATGACATCAGACCTAGTCTCTTGCTTAAGAAATTCACAGTCTAGGAGGGACACAGACCCTTGAAGAGAACATTGTAATGGAATACAAAAAGTACAAGAACAAAAATATAAACTGATTATCATTGAATCACAAGTAATAGCATTAGACACTCTTGAGAAGTAGAGATGACGGCAGCTGCCAATGAAAGGAAGGTAGACCTGTTGCTCCTTTATAGGTTTTCTATTCTCATCTAGGTTAACCGAGCAGGCCTTCTTTGAGACCTCATTTAAGAGAACCCCGGAGGAGCGCCTGGGTGGCTCAGTGGGTTAAGCCTCTGCCTTCAACTCAGGTCATGATCTCAGGGTCCTGGGATCGATCCCCACCATGGTGCTCTCTGCTCAGTGGGGGGCCTGCTTCCCTCTCTGTCTCTGCCTGCCTCTCTGCCTGTCAGATAAATAAATAAAATCTTAAAAAAAAAGAGAGAGAGAGAGAGAGAGAACCCTGGAGCCTTCACTAACATGGTCAACCCTTTCAAATGCTATCACATTTTTGCTCCCTGCTCCTCTCCCTCACACCTGCCACCATTCTGTTGCATACACGAGACTGCACAGAACCACCATTTTGTGTCTGGGTAGGTGCCGGTCCTCTAGTTTTTACCTCTACAGGAGATGAGGTTGACAAAGAAGCCTTGATGTCCGAGACTGTGTCTCGGGACATGTTCTGCGTCCACGTTCCCATTACATGGGGTTGGTATAGTCAGGTTGAATCTTAAGTCACTGGGTTCTAGCAATCAGATCTACTCTGTAGAAAATGTCTTCCACTGCCTAGAAACTCATCCATCTTCTCCGTTCTCCACATCTGTTCAATCTCTTTTCCATCTTCTTGTATTAGTAAAATTGTGGCAGATCCATACTTACTGAACTCATTATTCAGTCTAAACTTCTCCACTTCCTCAAATCCAGCTTGTATAGTCCCAACTGATGCTATTTCACAATGTTAAGTAAATTATTTATTGATGGAATTAATAAAACTATGTTTTTTGATACCAGTTTTCACACTGAGTTAGCTAAGCCCCCTCAAGAGTCTTTATATGCTTTTATCCTTTGAAAAACATTTAACAAGCTACATTTAATTAAGCTGAATTAATTATTAATTGTTAATTTAGGCTCTTTAGGAAAAAGTTATGAAACTGTATGATAATTTTTCTTATAATCCTTATGTGTTATGTGACTCAACAAGGTGCTATTCTAGGAGTGAATATCCTTTAGATTTGGCTCTTAGTAAATTTTAATGAACTTTGGTATCATATATCTGTTATTTTTATAAAACTTTTTCTCTAAAACAAGATAATTTCCACATAGTGGGGTGATTTATTTTCTCTATCACTACTTTGCTTTTTCTTCCAACTTCCCTTACCAAAGGATGTCTTCTTAATCCACATCCTATTGTTAATTCCCATGAAGTCCCAATTTCTCTGAACAATTTCTGCATCACATTTTTGGGCACAATTTTATTTATGCATAATTGATATAAAATAAACTGCCTATTTTTAATAGACACAATTTGATGAGTTTGAACATATGCATACACTCATAATATCATCACCACAAAGAAGGTAATAAACATTCATCCCCTCCAAAAGTTTAGGACCCTTTTATTTATTCATTCATTCTTTGGTGATAAGAACATTTAATGTGAGATATACCATCTTAACAAATTTTTAAGCGCACAACACTGTATTGTTAACTGTAGGCACCATGTTGCCTGGCGATCGCTAGAACTTGTTTATCTTGTATAACTGAAACTTTATACCCATTGAACAACTCCCTATTTACCCCACTCCCAAGCCCCTGGAAACCACCCTTCTGTTTTCTGCTTGACTCTTTCACACACTTCATATAAATGGAGTCTTGTGCTTTTTCTCCTCTGTACCTGATAACTTTGAGTTAGTAAAATGTTTTTCCAGGTCTATCCGTGTTGAAGTAGGTGGTAGAAATTCCTTCTTTTCTGAAGGTAAATAATATTCCGTTGTAAGGATCTACCGTGTTTTCATTATGCAGCCGTCTGCTGTACATTTGAGCGGCAGCATGTGTTGGCTATTGTGAATATTGCTGCAGAAGGGGCACCTGGGTGGCTCAGTCGGGTAAGTGTCTGACTCTTCAGTTCAGGTCATAATCTCAGGGTCGTGAGATCGAGTCCCATGTTGGGCTCTGCACTGGGTGTGGCACCTGCTTGCGGTTCTCTCTCCCTCTCTCTCCTCTCCCTCTTCCTCTTTAAAACAAAGCAAAGCTAGTGCTGCAATGAACCTGAGTGCAGATATCTCTTCTAGATCCCGGTTTTTGTTATCGCAGGTATACACACAGGAGTGGGATTCCTGGATCATACGGTTATTCTATTGTTAATATTTTAAGGAACCTCCTCACTGTTTTACATAGTGACCTCACCAGTTTACATTCATACCAATAGCATGTAGGCATTTGATTTCTCTAGATCCTTGCCAATACTTGTTATCTTTTGTTTCCTTTGAAACAGCCACTCTAAAAGGTATGAGGGGATATCTGTATTCCCTTGATTAGTGATATTGAGCATCTTTTTATATACGTGTTGGCCACTTGTATATCTTGTTAGGAGAAATGTCAATTCCAGTACTTTGTCCTTTTTTTTTTTTTTTTTGTACTGAGTTGTATGAGTTCCTTTTGTATTCTGTAGGTTGCCTTTCCACTCTGTTGGCTGTTTTCTCTGCTAGAAGAAAAGGAAGCTTTTTAGTTTGATGTAGTCCTGCTTCTCTGTTTTTGCTTTTGTTTCCTGTGTTTTTGGTGTCCTCACTTTTTAGAGCTCTATTTACACCACCACTTCTGCGCTGAAGCTTCCCAGGAGAAGACCATGCTAGTGGTCATTGCCCTACCATGATTCTCCTACTTATTTATCTATTTGTTTGTTTATTTAAGCTTCTTTTGTTCCTTCTACACTCCATATCCAAAATTTCCAAAGACATTTCTTTACTCTCCTTTTTTTTTTTTTTTTAAGATTCATTTATTTATTTGAGAGAGAGAAAGAAAACACACATGCAGTTGGGGAAGGGCTGCTGGAGAGGGAGAGAGTGTCTCAAGCAAACTCCACACTGAACATGGTGTTGAGGTGGACTTGATCATACGACCCTGAGATCACGACCTGAGCTAAAACCATGCCTAACACCCAACCAACGATGCCGCCCAGGTGCCCCTTTCTTCTCTCTTCTTATCTTTCCTTAAGGTCTCCCCTTCGCTGACTTAATTTAACAACACATATTCACTTGTAACTGGTATTACAAATTTCACGAAATTTATCCATATACTCTTATTTTTCCAGTTGATTTCTTGGGTACCCACTTGGCCTTATTAGAAACATTTGTCTCATGAATGTTCTACCTCAAAGTGTCTAAGAACCCCAGGGGATTATTTAATTCTGAGAGGTCGGTCCTCCCTCCAGACATCAAACTGAGCTGGAACTGGAGAATGTCGTCTTTACACCTACACCACAGCTTACATAGCCACAGTGGAGCGGAAGCTCGTTCATTGTTGTGATGATGCCCTAGGTGATTTTGTGGGTGCTGTTAGGGCACAAACATCTCTGAGTTTGGGAACAGTTGCAGCTCTTCTAGCTCCTAATTCTAAGGTCAGTTTCCAGTTCCAAGTATAATAGGTCCTGAGAGCTCCCAAGCTGTGATATATTATGGCGAGAACAGCCCTCCCCATGAGTCCTTAGCCCCTTGAGTTGGGGTAAAGTAGAAAATGACTGTAATGTGAGCAAAAAGCAGAAGGCATTTCAGATCCTGGTCTCTAGAGTTCGAAGAAATAAAACATTTTTAAATAACAGTTCTAATCTGAGTATGAATGAAATTGATAGCTTATATTGGCATCACATGCCTTCTGTGTTAGTGGACTGCTATGGCCTTTAAAACAAAAGAATTGGAAATACGGGGAAGATTTAGTCCAACCGATATTCATTAACTTCTTTAATGTTACCCCTTCTGTATGTCCACACCTCCTAAACAGCATCCTTTTTCTCATTCCCTTTGCTATTTTGAAGGCCGAATTTCTTTCTTGGCCAAGGCTAAGCCTTTTACCTTAACATTTTTATAAAGTAAGAGAAAAAAAAAAAACCTAGGAAATAGCAGTGTTATAATGAATACAAAAGGTAATACATGTAGAGTACTGAGGTCCATGAAGATGTATAGAGCTAACAGATATTGATTGAGCAGCTGCTATGTGCTAGAACTGCTCTAGACACTAGATACACTGGCAACACAGCAGGGAAAATTTCTGCCTTGTATATGGTCCTAGAAACTAGGCACTCAATAGTGAGTACTCAATAAAAAAATTATTTCCAATTTTATTTTTATGTTTTGTGTTGTTATATGAATAAAATACAAGATTTTAGATGAAGAAGAGAAACTTTCTTGCTCCTTGAGGACCTTGACATTTACTATGTATTTCTATGTACTATGTGAAGCACAGGGGAAAATTCACTTAATTACTTTCTTGGTTCATATATGGGATGACAAATAAACATTTATTGAGTGGCTATTTTAAAAAGCCAACATACTGACACCCATTTCCTTAATAAAGAAAATGTCAGTTCAGTTAAAAAGTCATCCTAATAAATAAAACAAACCAGTCACCCAAAAGTAGCTGTTTGTTTCTAGTCCTATACTAGTGAATAACATTGAAGAGAACACATAAAAGCTTAAGTATTTGCCTGGTTAGTAGTTCCTTTAATATGAGTTTTTAAATATGGCAGAAAATATCCTTTTACACATCAAACAGAAAGGAAAATTGTGAATTCCTAAAAACCTTCTGGCTTTCAGCTCAGATAAAATAACAGGAGCCTGCCAGTACCTTCCCATCTGAAACAACAACACATACAGATGATATGAAACAACAGCTTTCAAGACTCTGAACTTTAAGGAGTGAAGAAGGTGGTTTCTAAGAGACACAAAGCAAATAAGGTGAGCCTACAATTTCCCCAGCTACAACAGTGTACAAAAGCAGACCCACAGAGTCCAGGGGACTCCCTGCACTGGCGAGACAGCACTGACAGCCAGGGAGGTAAAAGGGACTAGAATGTTTGGGGTAAAATACAAGAAGGGTGGTTGTTGCTCAGAAGGAAAACCTTTGAAATCTACAGAGGATCCACTTTTACTTTCATTTGAGACCTGAGCAACCTGAGTCTGTAAGGAAGCCACCGGGGGCAGGGAAAGAACCATTTGAAAGGATGAGAGGAAACAGTACCAACCGGGGGCCAGAAGAAATACGTGCCCACACCTACCAGCCAAACTGGAAAACCATAATCCATTGGACACTGAGTACTTAGAAGGATCCCCTTAGGTAAAGTAGAGGAATTAGCCCTGGAAAAAATGCTGCTCTCTCTCCCCCAAACAAATCTGAAATGCAGGACCCAAGTGTATCAAATTGCATGCAAGGAACTGTGCCCAGAACAGAACTTAAAATATCTGTAGGAATATGAAGATACCCAGAGCACAATAAGGTAAAATTCAAAATGTTTTATGTTCAACCAAACATTGCCATACGTGAGGAAGAGCAGAAACAGGGCCCGTACTGAGGGGAAAGATCAGTCGGCTGAAACTGACCCAGATACTAATGTTAGCCAGTCGGGACATTAAAACAGTT
Organism: Taxidea taxus jeffersonii; assembly: GCA_003697995.1. NCBI lineage: Eukaryota > Metazoa > Chordata > Mammalia > Carnivora > Mustelidae > Taxidea > Taxidea taxus. Next base: position 7,438 of record RCUC01147962.1, read on the forward strand.
TTTGTATGTATATTCCCTGTGTTCATAAAGTTGGGGACATGGAAGATATAAAAGAGATCCAGATGAAACTTCTAGAGGTGTTTGATTCATCAATGTCTGAGATAAAAATATACTCGAGAAGATTAATAGTGGATGAAATACTGCAGGGGGGAAAGTGATTAACTCGACACCAATGGATGCTATCCAAAGTGAAACACAGAGTGAGGGGGAAAAAGGAATCTTAAAAATGGGCAAAGAATCCATGAGCTGTGGGACTATTCCAAGTGACCTAATATGTATGTAACTGTAGTCACTGAAGGAGGGGTGTTAGTGGGGAAAGGGGAAACAGTTTGAGGGATCAATGACTAGATGCTTTCCAGATCTAATGGAAACTAAATGCACAGATCCAGGAAACCCAGTGAACCCCAAGCATAAGAAGCATGAGGAAAACTATAGCAGGGAATGTTGTAATCAGGTTGTTCACCAGTGATAAAGAGAAAATCTTAAATGGAGGCAGAGGAAAAAAGACACTGTATAGACAAAAAAACAAATACATGAATACCATAGTTTGTTGGTTTGTTTGGTTTTTGTCAGAAACAATAAACTAGTGGACAAAACGTCTTTCAAAAATGGGCAAAGTAGTGTTGTTAGGCACGTCAAGCTGAGAGAATTCATTGCCGAAAGAACCACATTCCAGGAAACATGAACAGAAGTCTCTCAGACAGAGGAATGATACCAGATGGAAATACGGATCTACACAAAGTGATAAGGAACGTTAAAATTGTGACCCTGTGTTTGGAAGGCAGCTTGTGTGAGGAAGTGTCTCATCACCTCCCTCCATAACCCTGATGTGGAGGAAACGTGCAGTGAGACCACACCCTTACACATAATGAATTTCCATCTACCTATGAGGAATTCTATATAATCTTTAAATATTGTGTTTTTAAGGTGATACCATTCTAAAGGGATAGCTTGGTTTTCTGTTAGGACAGATTCTAGATAAAATACATTACGAAGCCTGGAAATGAAAATCTTTTAGAACTTGCAAATTTTTGTGGAAAGAAACTGCCAAAAAAATAAAAAATAAAAAAAGCTGTAGAACTTGCTGGGAGAAGAAGCAGAGATTAGGGGCACAGCATGCATTCTTTGCTGTCCTTCAGAGTATGTAAGGATAAAGATGTGAACTCTCACAACAACATGCTTCCTCAGTTTTAGAACTTGAAAGGGAAAAGTTGAGCTCTCATTGGTAACATGTTTCTTTTTTTAATATTGTATTTATTTGAGAGAGAGAGAGTGCGCGAAAGAGAGAGAGTGCATGAGCAGGGTGGAGAAGCAGAGGGAGAGGGAGAAGCAGAGGGAGAGGGAGAAGCAGAGGGAGAGGGAGAAGCAGACTCCCCCTGAGCAGGAAGCCTGACGTGGGACTCCCATCCTGGGACTCCAGGATCGTGACCTGAGCTGAGGGCAGATGTTTTAACTGACTGAACCACCCTGGTCCCCTTTTAAAGTGTTTCTTACTTAGTTCCCCAAAATAATGTTAATAGAAAAGAAATCTGCTCTTGTGGAAATGAACAAGGGAATTTTTAATATATGTAAAGGACACACCAGATCCTACTTTTTAAAGGTTATCACCCAACAGTGTCTCAGGATAGCAAAAACCATAAACTGCTCCTTCCTGGGAAGACAAATCTTTGCGATGTTAGGAGTTTTCATTCTTCCACACTGACCTGTATTGTCAGTATTTTCCAGCATTTTTGTTTTTCCATACCCCAAACAAAACTGTGCAGATAATTTGTTTTTTAAAGAAGTCAAGTGTAATTTGATTATGTTGTAAAAACTTATTCTGACTTTTTTTAGTTAAAATACATGCTTTGGGCATGTGGGGGTGGTTTAGTTGGTTAAGCAACTGCCTTCAGCCCGGGTCTGTCCTGGGTTTGAGTCCCACTTTGGGCTCCTTGCTCCTCCCTCTGACCTCTCTCCTCTCATACTCCCTCTCTCCCATTCTCTCTCTCTCTCTCAAATAAATTAATAAAATATTTTTTAAAATACATGCTTTGCTATAACTACATTTATTAAAAAACCTAAGTGCATGGGAAAATAAGACAAAGATGAAAATGTGGTACAAAAGTCCTATACTTGGAAAAGCTAAGATAGTTGACATACTGATTGAATTATTCTTCATTGACGTTGATCCTTTAACAGTGGATTTCAGGCAGATTTGTAGAAGCATTCTTCATTGGTTTAATTGGGTTGTTTTAAGGTGATACAGCAAATATCTCAAAGGATATTCACTTAGTAATTAGGCTATCAAGGATCAGTATCATTCCCATTCTGCTGAAATTTAAAGCCTACAGAAGCAGAAGTTTAAGCGTGATTTCTCTTCAGTCTACAATATGTAATAAGTACTGTTAGGGTCGAATTGGTTGAGAGAGGCAGCTAGAAGGCCGATGGGGAATAAACAGTATTCCAAATGATAGAAAAGCTGTTTCTTTTAACATTTTACTGAATGTTACAATGTTAATGGAAGAGAATTAGTATCTGTCGGGTGCTGGCCATCTGCCAAATAGCCCAGGCTAATTTTTCATTGTCAGTGCCTCATTAAATCCTTACCCCGACGTTAGGAAGTAAGTATTGTCAACCCATTTTACAGATGATGAAGTTGATACTTAGAAAGATTCAATCACTTCCGCAGGCCCTGCAGTCAGCAGACCCCAGGACTCTGAGACATACTCAGGTCCTTCTGAAGTGCAAATCTCTCTTGGATTTCCCAGTGACATCCCTGGCTCCTCAAATTCAAATCTCGGCAAATGTTGTTTTCCCCCCTTGACCGCCACGTCATTTTGATGTGAATTCCACTTTGCAAGTGGATGATAGCATTAATCTTTTTGGTGGCTTTATTTCAGGAATTACAGTTTGAGAGACTGACCCGAGAGCTGGAGGCAGAACGCCAGATCGTGGCCAGCCAGCTGGAGCGATGCAAGCTTGGATCAGAGACGGGCAGCATGAGCAGCATCAGGTACTGGGCACACCGCCTCCTACGCCTCTGGGCCGGGAGCTGCCAGGGAAAGGAAATTGTGGTGTTTATCTTCTCCTTACAAACCTGGCAGTGGATTTGGAACATTCAGTGAGACGTTGGGAGGGAATTATAACCAATCTGATTTAAGATGTTCAAAAGGTGTCCGAAATGGCCTGATTTGTACTTGAAACTCTTTTTAACAAAATTAACACCTGCCCCGAATGCAAGTCACATGTAATTTTGCACAAAGGAAGGCTTTGCATTGAGTCAGCTCTCGGGAAAATCAGGAGATGCCATATTGCAGTCTCTCGGTTCGGTTCTTTTTTTTATTCTAAATGAGCCAGAGGTGCAGGTTCCTGAAATGAAAGAGAACATTTCCATGTCACCTGTCTCGTTTGCTACCGTGCGATACTAAGTTGCAAAATCGCACCTCAAATATCAGCCACGCGTGCAGTTCTCCTGGGTGAAAATATTTTGAATTCACAGACAGAATAATTATTCAATGAGGGGTTGGTTTGAGGTTCTGAAATGTTTAAAAGCAAAACATAGTCACTGGACCACAAAATAAATTATCAACCCTAAGACTATGTTTTCATGTTAAAAATGTGTGTGTGTGTGTGTGCGTGTGTGAAAGAAAGTCACATAACCGTCATTTCTCACTCATGCATTGTACTTTGCTGTTATCTTGTTCTATGTCGTGTTTTTGAGGTTCACATTTTAAGGCAGGTGTCTTCGTGAAGGAAACTTGCTGTGGCAAGTCAACTCCAACATTATAGTGACTTAATAGCTGTGTCTCATTCATGCAACGGGTAGAAGTGGTGGAGGTAGTCAGGGGGCTGCTTCTCTGCTTTCCCTCCCACAGTTATTAAGGACCAGCTTCTCTCTGGAGGGCTCTGCCATCCCCTATGATCTCACTGTCAATTGTTTAGTCCATTGCGCCGCTGCACGTACAATCCATTGGTGCAAACCAGTCACGTGGCCTCTCGTGGGTGGAGGTTGGGCCACAGCCACTGTGCTCAGAGCGGAGCGCGAGTCTGGGGATCTCTTAGCCACCTGCTGTGACAAAAGAATTAAAAGTCCTTGTATCTTTTGCTCTAACATTTTATCATTGTAAGAGTGCAATTGTAGTCAGAATGTTTCCTATTCGAGTCACTTGCCATCAGTCTTTTAAACATTGTTCTTTTTTTTCCTTTAACAATGGTGAATCTACATGAGTATCATTGTACTCTTGTTAGACTAGCCTACTTGGACGGAATATCATTTTCTATAGCAGAACATTAGTTTGGACCCATGGGAGCATATCTACCTCTGCATCCAAGTACCTAGGTTATAAGTAGCTGTGATTCCTCAGACTGGCCAAACACCCAAGTTAACCAAAGGAGAATGGACCAAAACCAAAGCAAAACAAAAAAAGTGCATTGTGTTTACTCGAAATTGTTTTCAGAAGGTTGACTGGGTGAAGATGGTGAGACGGAGGCAAGGGGAAAAAGAATGTTTATAAATGTGTATTTGATTCATTCCATGTGGTTGGACTATCTGAAGAGCTTTTTTTCCCTTCTTCAATTTTTTATTTAAATTCTAGTTAACATATGGTGGAATACTGGTTTCAGGAGTAGAATTTAGTGATTCGTCACATATATAACACCCAGTGCTCATCACAAGCTCCCTTCCTTACTATACGTTGGCTAATTGAACATCATTTTTTTTTTTTGAAGAAAAAGTATTAAGAATTTGTAATAATCAAATTATAACCACATTTTGGAACAAAACCAGTGTGCAAATTGGGTCTTGAATTCTTCTGTACTCCAAGACACAGATTATACACCTACACCTTTGCCCTCCCACCCCCGTCTGATTCTTTTTATTTATTTATTTATTTATTAAGAGCTTTTGGTTAAAGGTTTTTTTTTTTTTTTTCCCCTACTTCCTGAGAAGCTAAGACTGTCAGGTTCCTAGGCCCACACACACCACTGAATCGACATCTGTTTTGCTTTGAAACCCAGTTTCTCTATTGGTCAGATTACTTTTTCCAATTCTTATTTCTACCTTTCTGTGTGATATATTTGCACACTGTACATCTTTTATTTCATTTCATCCCCTCTCCGCCCCAGCCCCAGCTCAGCACAGGTCTAGGGGACCGTGTTGCATCCTGTGCCTCAATTTCCAACTTCCGATTGGGTCAGAAACAAATAATCTGATTCATCCAGTGATGGACTTGTATGAAATTGGTTTTACTCTTGAGAAGGTGAAATAAGTGTCCTAAAACGGGTGACCTCTGATGGCAGGCGATAGGACATGGTGGCTGTGTGGGTTATGAGCCAGGGGAGGGGACTGTGGTGGCCCAACAGAGAGGCCTTGTTCCTGAAAGATAAACATGCCAGCTCACTTACCATTCGACCTGGCTGCATTTCAGAGGTTGCCTCTATGAGACTACCTTTTTAATTCTTAAGAACTTTCCTCCTCCCTCATTTGATTTGATTAAATTGATTTCTTTCCTTAGATCCAAGGTATCTTGAATGGAACCCATGTTGAGCTACAGAAGTAGACAGAAAAATTAGCCCCGACAACTTTTTTTTTTTAAGATTTTTTATTTATTTGTTAGAGAGAGAGAGCAAGCGAGCACAGGCAGGCAGAAGTGGTAGGCAGAGGCAGAGGGAGAAGCAGGCTCCCTGTGGAGCAAGGAGCCCGATGTGAGACTCGATCCCAGGACGCTGGAATCATGACCTGAGCTGAAGGCAGCTGCTTAACCAACTGAGCCACCCAGGCGTCCCAGCCCCAACAACTTTTGACTCTTTATTCTATATCCTGTACTCGTGGCTCTCAGCCCATGATACACAATCAATAATCCTGGATAAAAAAAAATGTATTAAATGATAGTGTTAAGTGCAGATGACACTACTTAATTATTTCTCCTTGCCAGATAGCTATATGATGTCAGTTTTCATTAAGCCTGATTATTTTGTATATTGGAAGTCTCTAATGTATGAATCCGCACTTGAATAATACAAGCAATTTACTGATAATTCACTGGAGGAAAGTCTAGTACATAGCTTCCACTGTTCCTTTAT
>RCUC01147963.1:0-23916 GCA_003697995.1 Taxidea taxus jeffersonii
GGCAAAAATAAAATAAAAATGAAAATGATTAGCACATGAATAAAACAAGGGCCAAAATATGTCAGTTAGAGTGATATAACAAGCTTAGACAAAGGAAGCTTTGAAATGTTGTAAATGAAGTCAAATTCTGACATGTTAAAACCCACGTATTGGCTCAAGGATTAAAAATCAAGCGGAGATCATGTCTAGAAGATGCATTTTTCTCAAATGCTTCTTGCTGATGAAGATATCTAGGATTCATTTGAAGACTGAAAAATTCAAATAGTCACCCTTTGCTTACACAAAAAAAAGACATTCTGATACTAGAAAGAAATGTAGGTGTTTGATTGACTTTTTCAGTTTCTATTTTGATGTTAAGACATCAGTCTGTTTCAGTGGTTTTCCCCAGGGTGTGTGTGTGGGGCGGGGGTTGTGTGTGTGTGTGTGTGTGTGTGCGCGCGCGCCCGCGCAATTTTACCCTCCCGGGACGTTTGACAACCTCTGGAGTCAGTTCTGGCTGTTCCTACTGGGGTTAGGGTTGGAGTCCTACCGGCACCTAGTGGATAGAGACCAAAGGTGCTGCTAAACATCCCGAACCTAGGACAGACCTCCCAACTAAGAATTACCCAGTTGAAGTACCTACTCTACTGAGGTATCAATATGTGTCGGTTACAAACCTTACTCTCATGTGCCTTGAAAACACTAGATGATTTACACGTTGCCATCTCATCTCGTGGGTGCTGTTGAAGAGTGGTAACTAGAGATGACCCAATACCCTTAATGAAATACTGTTGTGTGGGCACCAGGGCAAAAAACGAGACGGAAAATGACCAGTCTTTCAGAATAAGGTCCCCAGAAAGCCGAACTGAGTGGTTTACGACCGAAGTAAACAGCACCTTGTTATCTAAGAGGATAACATGTTGGCAGGCAAGAATCCAGATACTTGATGACTAGAAAAATATTCAAGAGAATTAGCTCCATACTGTTTAATGGGCAGGAAAAAGCATCTTTAGATCCTAAGTCACAGGACAGTTCATCCTGGGACTTCTCCCTCTGGGACTTGGGGAGCTCGTTTCTCTGCTTGCTTCTTTCCTCTTCAAAATCTCAGGAAGGGGAACTGGGACTATTGGAAGCAGGTAGTTAGATAAATTGCTACCAACCTGATGATTATGTCTCTCATTTATGTTCTTCTCCTTCATCTTCCCATTACTAATTCTACATGCTCTATCTGAGTTGGCAACCATGTTCTCCTTTCTTCATCCATGTTACAACAGGTACACGTCCCCTTGGTTACTCCTTCCTCCTTCTGAGTCGTTCACTTCTTTGTCTCTACGAGATCATCGCCATCAGGGTACAGATGTTTCAGCACCTATCGTCTTATAAAAATATCCCTTGATTCCCACATCCTCTGCCAATTTCTCTTCAATGCTAGACAAAGTCATTAAACTCCTATTCTACACATGCTATCTTTGTTTCTTCATCTCCCATTTACTCTTCCACTCACACCGACCATGCTTCTGCCCACAGCTCCATTAAAGCTGCTCTTGTCAAAGTTGCCAGTGACTTCCATGTAGCGAAAATGTATAAAGCAGCTGGCTTCCCATCCTTCTCTTGTTTGACCTCCCTCGGTAGCATTCAGCACATGGTTTCAGCTTCCACGAGTATGTTCTTCTCTTGGCCTCATGGCACAACATGCTTTACATTTTCCTTCTGTCTCTCTGGCAGCTCCTTCCAACACTCTGCTGCTTTACCTCCTTTCTCTGACCTCTAGATGTTGGAGTCCCCAAGGTGCAAGGGTGAGCTCTCTTGTCCTTTCTCCTTCTGCTTTCTTCCCAAGCGATTCAAATCCTTTCTGTAGCTTTAGATGCTGTTTACATGGGGATAATTCCCAAAATTAACTTCCATCTTTTATCTTGCCACATTTGGATGAATTTTCTGCATCTTGAGACCCGCACCTGGGACTTCACAGGCAACTCAACCGCAGCACCTCTGAAGCACAGTTCTACGTTTCTCCCAGTGTGCCTCTCCCTCTGTCCTGTCCATCTTCCCCAACTCAGTAGTGAGACCGTAATCCCGACAGTTCTTCAGGCCTTTCATTCTCTCACATCTCTCACTAAATATTCCCCAAGTTCCAACACTTCAGAGATCTTCCCTTGCTACTCACCTAGAATAATCCCTCTTATCACCCTCTTTCTTCGCTTCCTGTGTGGGTTTTCATTCATCGCTCTTATAAGGACTTATAATTGTGTACCAGCTTGTCTACTTGTCTGATGTTGATTTCCCTCTAAACTGTACATTCCCTTTGGCAGGAGTCTGGTCTCCTTTGTTCACTGCTGGGTACCCAGGCCCTGTCATAATGTCTGGAAGGTAGAGGTATTGTGTTCAATAAACACAATATTGTGTTTAGTCAATGAAGGACAGTTTGGATACCAAACCTAAAACCAACACTTGTTATCCTGGTGAGATAAGAATCAGATTCTCCTGCTGTTTGAATCACACTCTTAAGTAGATTAAAAGATAATAGTTACACATCATTCAAAAAAGAGAAAATGGATCCCTGGGTGGCTCAGTTAGTTAAGCATCTGACTCTTGATTTCAGCTCATGTCATGATCTCAGGGTTGTGAAATTGAGCCCCATGCTGGGCTCCATGCTGGGCATAGAGCCTATTTAAGATTCTGTCTCTCCCTCTCCCTCTGCCCCTCCCCTCCCAAAAAGAGTAAAAATGGGGTGCCTGGGTGGTTCAGTCATTAAGCATCTGCCTTCAGCTCACGTCATGATCCCAGGGTCCTGGGATCAAGCCCCATGTCGGGCTCCCTGCTCCACAGGAAATCCTGCTTCTCCCTTCCCCATTCCCCCTGCTTGTATTCCCTCTCTCACTGTCTTTCTCTCTCTGTCAAATAAATAAATGAATTTCTTAAAAAAAAAAAAAGTAAAAAAAAAAATCTTAAAATGCTTGTTGATTGATGAATGGGCTGAGTAGCTAATTGAAAATTTACTTAATTTCTTTGTGTTCCTATTCATTTGTAACATAGAAATAATATTATTAACTCTCTTTTTCAGACTTGTTTTGTAGGGTGAAATTATATCCTTGTGCTATAATGTCTTTTTTTTTTTTTAAGGATTTTATTTATTTATTTGACAGAGAGATCACAAGTAGGCAGAGAGGCAGGCAGAGAGAGAGGGAGAAGCAGGCTCCCCACTGAGCAGAGAGCCAGATTTGGGGCTCAATCCCACAACCTTGGGATCATGGCCTGAGCCGAAGGCAGAGGCTTTAACCTACTGAGCCACCCAGGCACCCCTATAACGTCTTTTGAATAAAGATTTTAGATAGGCACAAAGCCCCATTCGAGATGGTGCAGAGATTACATGTATTATCAATTTCGTTAGGCTGAGAACTGCATTGCACTAATGTCTGAACTCTTGTGGTTTGTGGGTCAACAAAATGTCATTGGGCTTCTTTGTTAAAAGCCCTATTTGAAAGGACACCATTTGACAGTGTTTTTACGAAGTGGCTGGACTTATATAATTGTCCATGTACCTTGGAGCCTTCCTCTTAGCTACTGTGCCCTGTGGGAATTGCCATCGAAGCTGGTGGACCACACAGCAGTGTCCACCCCACCTCACCTGATAGCATCTGGCCAAGGTGCTGAACGAAGTGGCAAAAAAAGCAACTTCACTGGGAGGAGTGGGGTAGTATCCCTAGACCTTGACAGTGTCATAGATATCTCAGGGGGTTGGGGTGGGGGGAGAAAAAGCTCACATTGTTTTTAAGTTGTTTTTAAGTTGCGTGCTCAGTCTAATGTTGCACATAGAATCTTGGGAGGGGGAAACATTTCAGTATCTCAAATTTTTGTGACTAAAAAGCTGTTGGTAGGAATCAGGGAATAATTTTGCTTTTCCTTTCCTTTTATGTAGGGCAAGTTCATTTGTTTTAGTATATTAAAAAACTGACATTAAATGGTAGAAACTCAAGGAATTTGAGGTTTACTTTGTCTTCTTCTGTTATCTTCTGAGGCAATCAGTCTTTGTGGGTTTAAATAGTGGTTCCTAAACTTTTGTTGATCACAGACCATTTTGAGACTGTGAAGAAGGCTATGGACCCTCTCCCAGAAAGATTCAATGGGGAGGGGACGCCTGGGTGGCTCAGTTGGTTAAGCGGCTGCCTTCTGCTCAGGTCATGATCCCAGCGTCCTGGGATCGAGTCCCACATTGGCCTCCTTGCTTGGCAGGGAGCCTGCTTCTCCCTCTGCCTCTGCCCGCCTCTCTGTCTGCCTGTGCTCGCTCTCTCTCTCTAACTAATAAATAAATAAGATCTTAAAGATTCAATGGGGAGGAACCTGGGTAGCTCAGTTAGTTAAGTGTCTGCCTTTGGCTCAGGCCATGATCCTAGGACCCTGGGATCGAGCCCTGCATTGGTCTCCCTGCTTAGCAGGGAACCTGCTTCTCCCTCTCCTGCTCACCCTGCTTGAGCACTTTCTCTCTGTCAAATAAATCTTAAATAAATTTTAAATAAATTTTGAAAAAAAAAAAAAAGAAGAAGCTCATGGGCACAAACACACATAATTCCATATATGGTGTTGGGGGTGGTCTTATAAATCTCTGATTCTTGGTTAAGAGTTTTGCTGTGGACTGAATTGTGTCCCTCCCCAAATTCATAAGTCATAGTTCTAACTCTCCATGTAACCGAATTGAGAAATAGGGCCTATGCAGAGGTAATTAAGGTTACATGAGGTCATAAACGTTAGACCCTCATCCGATAGGACTGAAACCCATGCAAGAAGAGGAGAAGACACCAGAGCTGTCTCTCTCTCTCCACCATGTGAGGACAGAGCAAGAAGAGTGAAAGCCAGGAAGAGTCTCACGAGGAACGAAATTGGCCAGCACCTTGATCTTGGGCTTCCTAGCTTCTAGAACTCTAAGAAATTTCTGTTGTTTATGCCACCCAGTTTGTGATATCTTATAGTGACCGGAGCAGACTAATATCAGTCTACTCTAGAAACGGCTGTGCCTCGTAAACTAGTTGTGCTTTGAAGGAGTGGGTATTGAGAAGGGGGACTCCCTAGGGAGCAACTTTCCTGCATGTGGAAGAACCAACTTGGCAGGAGGGGGAGGGCATGGTGGTTGTGTATGGGACCCTGGGAGATCAGGGGAAGGACCAGCTGGCAGCATTATGCCTGGCTCTCTCTTTCTGCCCCGGGCTTCATGAGTCCACACTGACAGAGCAAAGTATGAAGGTCATGCTGAAGGCTGATGTGTTCTCAAGCTGGGTGTGGACTTCCTTTCTAGGTTCTCCTTCATTTCACTGACAAGATTGTCCCTCTGAACCAAGGACCTCCTTGGATTTCTTTCAAGCATTTAATAAGAGGCAAGTCTCTCTCCAATTAAGATTAGAGCTACCTGGGGTGCCTGGGTGGCTCAGTGGGTTAAAGCCTCTGCCTTCGGCTCAGGTCATGATCCTGGGATCAAGCCCCCTGTCTGGCTCTCTGCTCAGCAGGGAGCCTGCTTCCCCCTCTCTCTCTGCCTGCCTCTCTGCCTACTTGTGAACTCTGTCAAATAAACATATAAAATCTTAAAAAAAAAAAAAAAAAGATAGGGCTACCCAACCCAGAGACAAACTGCTGAGAACGTGGGAAGCATTTGCTGCTTAAAAATCCAGCCTTATCCCCCTTAAAAAGGCTGCCACTGTCTGACGTGGGTGGAATTTGAGGGTGACGACAATAGGAACTGTAATTTATAGACTATTTGGTTCCAACCTGGGAAAGCAAGGGCAGAGTCTCAAAGCCTGGTGATGCCGCAGGAGTGACTTTAGACTGGCGGAAGGGAATATGTGCGGGTCTTTTCTGGAAGACTAAAAACGAGAAGTCAAAGTTTGTGGGACCAGAGTTAACCAACAAAATATGTGGGGTTTCATGGGACAGGAGTAAATGACAAGACAGGGTTTAGGATGCCAGAGAGGATGTCAGAGCCAGAGAGCCAGCTCTTTGTGTCAGGACCATTTTGAATTCCAAGGTTCCACCTTCTCAAGGTCACCGTTACCAACAAACACATCTCTGCCTAGCTCAGAGGTATGCAGAACTGCTTCAGATGCCCAGTACCCACCAACCAGGGATTTTAGCCTCTGACTAAAACCTCCTTTATCATATTAGACCCTTGAATGAAAAAAAAAATTTTTTTTTGGCAAAGGGAGATGATGGGATAGGAATCATATTTGCAAAGTCAGGGAGCCAAATCCCCTTAAAAGTAGACTGCTGAGCAGAAATTCTATGACAGCATAGAGTCATATCCATTTCTCCAAGTCTAAGTTCAAATTTGGCTTTCTGACACATGCCCTTTTTATGTCCCAGGGTCCCCAGGATGAGGCTGGATTTTCTGGACGCTCACCATAGTGGTCTATTTCCCTTTCTCCCATAAACTCACTCTTTAAACTTGAGTAAATTATGTTAACTTTTTGGTTCTGGGACTCTCCTTTATAAAGTGAGGGAGTTTACCTGGAAAATAAAAGGCCCCCCTGAAAAACAAATGTCTGTCTCTCTTGTACCGCAATCTCTTTCCCGGTTAGAACTACAGTTTCTCTGAGTAGACCAAAAAAAGCATTATGGGAAGACTTGAATGAGCAAGCTGATGAAATCAGGTGCTTAGAGAGACCAGTCCCTGCAGCTGCACTGACCAGTAAATAACCCTTCCCTGGTTTCTGGTTTCTCCTTTTAGAGCAATAAACAACAACAAAGGAAGAATAACAGCCTAACTTGTATAGTCACTGGTTACCCAAGTGACTCATGACCTAAGTGGTGGGAATTATCCATAGGAAGCTATCCTGAAAAGCCCACAGCAATGAGTACTTGCGGATTACTCAGATCTAACATGGAGGAGTAAGTTGTTAGCAGTTGTAGTCAACATATCCAAAGCAACACAGAGAGGAAGTGGGAGAGAATGAAACTAGACACTCATTCTAATGTGAGGAATCTAAAAATGTATTTGCCTCTAAGCATGAGTAGTTACATATTTTTTATATAAATATCCCAGTATACATTAGTCTTTCCAGAATCTACAAAGTAAAGTGTTGAGAGGGCATTTGCACCAAGTCCCATGCTCTTTGGAAATCATTAGTGAACGTTTATTTTGTTTATTACAAGAGCTTTTCTCCAAAAGGGAAACACAGAAATCTGGGGGAATTGTAAAGCTTGGAGGTAATGTAGACATTTAAAAAATATTACAAATGGAAATAAATAATAATATGTTGGCCAAAGCAAGCTGACAAATGTTGTAGAAATCCCCAAACTCACTTTCTTGCTTGGGCAGGAGGTGAAGTTTGCCTTGTAATTCCAACCTACTTTGTAAATGAAAATGTGCCAGAAGGCATAGTAGCTGGGATTATGGAGTAGTAACATTGTTAGGATCTGCCCAGGGAAGGGTCCTCCTTAGCTTTCGCTGAGCATCTGTGATGTCACTTGGCAGCCTGATGTGTCTGAGGTCAGAGCTCAAAAATGCAAATGGTCTGCAGGGCCAAGAAAATATCACAATGAGTGAAAACTGGGGCGCCTGGGTGGCTCAGTCAGTTACGCGTCTGCCCTAGGCTCAGGTCGTGATCCCGGGGGTCCTGCATCTCCCCTCTCCCTCCTGCTCATGCTCTCTCTCTCTCAATAAATAAATAAAATCTTAAAAAAAAAAAAGAATCTAGAAAACTGGATTTGTAAAAAGTGAGAGTCTGGATTTGTACATGTTGCAAATAATGGAAAAATTTAGAAACTTTGTGAGAGCCAATCCTGTGTGTGTCTAACAACAACAACAACAACAACAACAAATATATATATATAGAGAGAGAGAGATCTCTTGGCCAGATCTCTGTCCAAGAGGTCACTGTTTTATAATCTGTGGATGCTGAGTGAGGAAGACCTTATTTTGCACCATCTTCAATTTGGAGAAAAGAACTTGACCTGTGGTTCAGTATTTGTATGTCTTTAAATAGGCATTCTTAGGTAAAGAGAAAAATGTCAAAAAAGCATTTGGGAGCAATATAATATTTAAGCAGCCACTGTACTTTTATATTTAATTTCTATGGCATCAGAGCCAGTTTCTTAGATTTTTTTGGAAAGTATGATTTTGTATTAGGACCCACAAGAATGGGGTGCCTGGGTGGCTCAGTGGGTTAAAGCTTCCGCCTTTGGCTCAGGTCGTGATCCCAGGGTCCTGGGATCGAGCCTGACGTTGGGCTCTCTGCTCAGCAGGGAGCCTGCTTCCTCCTCTCTCTGCCTGCCTCTCTTCCTACTTGTCATCTCTGTCAAATAAATAAATAAAATCTTAAAAAAAAGAAAAAGGACCCATAAGAACACCCATGCGAGATGTTGCTGATGTCAAGTACATGGCATCTGTTCAGTCATTTTGCCGTGAACGTAGTTCTCAATAAAAAAACTCACTGGGGTAATTCAGATCGCTCCGTACCACAACAAGGATATGGAGACTTGGAGACATCTAGACGACATAAACAATTTTCTAGTTTTTATAAAATAAATGCTTGGTACCATGTAGACAGCACATTACTGAAGTCAAGATTCCCTTATCCAAAAGCAAAACTAAATTTTGGGGAAAAAATGACTAGAATGCCTGAGAACCAAAAACACTTTTATAAAACTCAAGCTCCCTTCACATTGCTTTAGATACCTGAAGGTAACACAGTTTGGGTCTTGAGTATTCCTTTATATTTCATTAAGACACCTTTGAGATAGTCCAGATTTTTTCCCCCAGTTACTGATGATTTTATGGTAGCTTTTTCCCCCTTTATCGCCCAAACCAAATATTACTGATACTAATAAGTTAATGAGAAGTTTAAACATTTTCATTTGTATTTTTCTGTCTTAAGAAGGCAATAAATAGGGCACCTGGGTGGCTCAGTGGATTAAGCCTCTGTCTTCGGCTCAAGTCATGATCTCAGGGTCCTGGGATCAAGTCCCGCATCAAGCTCTCTGCTTGGCGGGGAGCCTGCTTCCTCCTCTCTCACTCTTTGCCTGCCTCTCTGCCTACTTGTGATTTCTCTCTGTCAAATAAATAAATAAATAAATCTTTAAAAAAAAGAAGGCAACAAATAATCATAATCAGCATTGCATTAGGTAGCGAGGAAGTATCTTTTCACCTTCATGTTTGCTAAATCCCTTCAGGTTTTATGTGATTAACAGTTGAAGCGTGATGAGATAGCTAAATAAATAAATACATGCTCTGGTTCCTGGACTAGAAATTAGAGCTGTTGAAAAAAAAGAGTCACTGAAAATGAGATATTGTGGTGAGATAAAGATTGGTGAGGGTTTAAAACTGTGTGAACATGGGGACTTGTGAAATCCCCACAAATTACCACAGAAGCTGATGAGGCTCTCATTCTAATTTTAGTGCCCAGCCTGGTTTCACTTACTATTTCAACTCTTCAACACCCTTATTGTGACTAGGAGATTCATCAGGAGAACTTTTGGTGGAAATGCTTTTGTGTGATTTCTCCCCCCAAGAATTGCTTTTATGGATATTAATAACCTAATATGCATTTATTCCCATGCTGGAGGAAAATAATTGCAAGGTCAAAACTTGGATCCTCTTCATGACTCTTTGGTACACATGAAATACTACTGGGATTTCTATAGGAATCTACTAAAATCTCCTCCTCTTTAACTTCTTTGGGGACATGTATGTGTCTGTGTATCCCCTTAAGTACTTAAATGCTTGATAGATATTTCTTTAAAAAATAGATTGTAACTGATCCATAAAAGTACAAATAGTTGAGGGATGCCTGGATGGCTCAGTCGTTTATTGTCTGCCTTTGACTCCAGTCATTATCCCAGGGTCCTGAGATCGAGTTCCACGTTGGGCTCCTTGCTCAGCGGGAGCCTATTTCTCCCTCTGCCTGCTGCTCCCCCTACTTGTGCTCGCTCTCTGTCTCTCTGGCAAATAAATAAATAAATAATAAAATCTTCCATATATATATATGTACTTTATGTACATTAATTTTATATATATATATATACACACACACACACATATATATTCACCTATATATATGTAGGTGAATATGAATAGGTTGGGTTGTATGTCTGGAGACAGCTACTTTGTCCTCCCAAAATAGTGAATACTACATAGTAAGAAGCTAATTATGGATTCTTTATTTAAGGAAGTGTGGGCCTAAGGCACAGTTAGAAGAAATGGGATTTAAACTAGTTCTCACTTCATAACTCAGATTTCTAGCCTGTGCTGCCTTTCCCCTGGTTTCTTTGTCTCTCTCTCTCTCATATTTCTTTCTTTCTTTTGCAAAATGAGTTTATATAGGTCAAATTATGGGGCTTATAACTTTGAGAGAAATGATATAAGTAGGAATCATTTATTCCTTAAGTAGAATGTGGCCATTTACGGGGAAAAAAATAATAGTAGCTAATGTTTACCAAGGACATACTATGTTCCAGTTAATAAGCCCCTAACCTCTATTAACTCATTTCATTCTTGTCACAACCCTACAATATAGATCCTATTACTATTCAAGTATATAAGTAAAGATACAGAGACACAGTAAGAGTCCATAAAGTGCCCAAGGCCACATACTAGAAAGCACAAAAGGCAAATTTGGTCCCAGTGGTCTGGCTCTTGAGTCCAGACTCTTATCCAACCAACAGTCGAGCTCTACTCAGAACTCATTAAGCGACTAAAACATGTGTGCTGCCTGTGCAAAGCCACAGGGAAGGGCTACATTGGATTATATTGCATGGACCTTCACAGTGCCTTTTAGTTCTGCTCTTTACAACATGGTAATCCTGCTCCCCCCACCTCAATGTTTGTTGAATGAAAGAATGAACACATAGATTCTTTAATTCTAGTTTTAAGAGCTCCCCATCCTGTTAGCATTCCTGACTCTCTACCGCTCTCTGCCTTTCTCAGTGTCATTTTCTTTGCATGTGGTTTCTCCTTTTCTCCACTCAGTGCAACCCCACTCATGCTTTAAGGCCACAGCTCAACTCTGTGAGTCAGAAGTTTTTACTTCTCTCGTGACTCTTTCATAATGCCCTGTATCGTCATTTCTGTTTATTTTGAGCCCCCCCTCCTTCTTGAGATTCTAAGGCCTCTGAGATCACAATCTGTGCCTGATATAATCTTGTACCTCTGCCATGGTGTTAATCACAGTGTCTGGCACAGAAATAAGTGTTTATTAAATAAATGATAAAATGACTGGAAGAAGTATTCAGTGTAATTTTATTCTCTGTAACATAAATCTGTAATAAAAATCTGGAAGCATGTCTTGAAATTCCATCAGGGGCAGTTAATATAAGAGGAGTAAATTCATTCAATTAAAAAAAAATCAAGACAAAAATAAGAGTAGAGGGGAAAAGTAGAAAAGAAACAAATTTGAAGTCTGCAGATCATGTGGGAAGAGTAAGATGACCGAGCAAGATAAGGATATACAGGTATCAGACACACTTCTGGGTCGAGAGCTAGAAAGACAAAGGACACCGTCTGGTTCTTAAGAAACTACTGGGGAGACAGAACCATTCGGTAACAAAAATCATACAAAGACTCACTCAAGTCAGTATGTTGAGTGCCAAAAATCTGCCTGGAGGAGCTGGGAGGGAGGAGAAGAATTCAAGTGGGCATTTAAGAAGTGAGTATGTGGGGATGCCTGGGTGGCTCAGTTGGTTAAGCAGCTGCCTTCGGCTCAGGTCATGATCCCAGCGTCCTGGGATCGAGTCCTACATGGGGCTCCTTGCTTGGCGGGGAACCTGCTTCTCCCTCTGCCTCTGCCTGCCACTCTGTCTGCCTGTGCTCTCTCTCTCTCTCTAACAAATAAATAAATAAAATCTTAAAAAAAAAAAAAGTGAGTATGTGAAACACCTGGGGGCTCAGTCAGTTAAGCATCTGTCTTCAGTTAAGCATCTGTCTTCGGCTCAGGTCATGATCCTGGGGTCCTGGGGTCTTGGGATCAAGTTCCACATCAGGGTCCCTCCCCAGCAGGAAGTCTGCTTCTCCCTCTGCCTGTTGCTCCCCCTGTTTGTGCTCTCTTTCTCTCTCTCACTTTTGCTGTCTTGTTCTCTCTCTGGTGGATAAATAAATAACATCTAAATTTAAATGAAAAGAGTATATGATTACCAAACAGACATAGTGAGGGAAAGGAAAACATTCTAAAAAAAGAAAAAATATATACAAAGCGTGTTTTCCTGGTCAAGCCAGGCTCCTGTAAGAAACATACCATACACTGGGTGGTTTCAGCAATAAATTACCTTCATGAACTCATTACCTCCCAAAGGCCCCATCTCCGAATACCCAGGAGAGGCATTGGAGAGGAAGAGGGGTGGACCCATATAAGAAGCATTTGGGAGGTAGATGATCAGACTGGGCTTTGGAGGGATGGTGCAAGAAGGCCCTGGGAGGTCTAGGAGGAGTCCCAAGTTTCTGGCATGGAGTACTGAGAGGTAGACGGAGCCACACATCAAGGAAGGAGATATAGGTACAGAAGTTTAGGAGGGTGAAGAGGACATATTTTTTTAAGTAATCAAAAAATTTTAGTGGAAATATAATTCACAGGCTTTTGGAATCTGCCCTTTTAAAGTGTATAGCTTAGGGACTCCTGGGTGGCTCAGTCGGTTAAGCCGCTGCCTTCGGCTTGGGTCATGATCCCGGGGTCCTGGGATCCTTGCACGGCAGGGAGCCTGCTTCTCTCTCTGCCTCTGCCTGCCTCTCTGCCTGCTTGTGCGCTCTCTCTCTCTCTCTCTCTCTCTGACAAATAAATAAATAAATAAAATCTTTAAAAAAAAAATAAAGTGTATAGCTTAGTGATTTTTAGTCTGTTCCCAAGTTTGTACCACAACTGCTACTATCAAACTTTAGAACATTTTCATCATCCCAAAAGAAACCCTTAACTCATTGTAGTCACTCCTATGCCTCCTTTCCCTCAGCCCCTGGAAGCCACTAATTTACTTTCTGTCTGTATGAATAGAGTCAAAGTCATGAGTATAGCCTATTCTGGGCTTTCATCTGAATAGAGCTCTATAATATATGGCTTTTTTTTTTTTTTTTTTTTTGGTCTGGCCTTTATCACTTAACATCATTTTTTTCAAGGTGTACCCATATTGCGGAATGTATCAGTGCCTTATGCTTTTTTATGGCTGAATAAAATTCCGTCATATAGATATACTTTATTTTGTCCATCTGTTTATCAGTTCATGGAAATTTGGGTTGTTTTAACTTTTGGACTATTATGAATAATACTATCGAACAGTTGTGTACAAGCTTTTGTGTGGACATATATTTTCAGTTCTTTCAGGGATCTATCTACCTAGGAGTGAATTTGCTGAATCATACATATGGCAACTCTATGTTTAAGTTTTTGAGGAACTTCCAAGTTGTTTTCCAAAGTGGCTGCATCATTTCATATCTCCACTAGCAATGTAGGATGGTTAGGTATGAAAACCAATCCTCAAGTTAAATAAAACTTTCCTAAATGCACCCACTATTAAGTGGCAGCCCCCACTCTTGGCCCTCTACTGTACACCTTGCAGCTGGCCTCAGTCTGATTTGGAGTAACTGACATGGAAGTGGTAGTTGAAGCCATGATTGTGGGTGAGCTAACCATGAAGAGTCTGAGGTGAGAAGGAAAGTCCAAGTATAGATACCTGTGGGCCCCCAGCAGAAGGAGGGACGTCTGTGTGTGACTGAAAGGTGTGACCAGAGGCACAAGAGGAAAACCAGGGAAGAGAAAACGCCAGGAAAACCATCCAAGAGAAGAATTTCAGGGGGAGTGCGGTGAAGAGGGAACACAAGGCTGCCAAGCCTTAGCATAAACGTGGTGACTCCACCACAGTAGTTTTGGTGAAGTGTGGGAGTGAGGAGTGAGGGGAGAACTGGACTGAGCTTGATTCGGGTGGTCTGAAGAGGGGATGGAATAAATCCAGCAAATTCTACTTGGCTGTCAAGGATGGGAGAGGTACGAGAGTTGGCCAATGGGGAGCTGGTATTTTTTGTTTCTGGTTTTGGCCAAACTTGGCCATCTTTACTCAAACTGCTAACTGTTTAGCTCCAATTCATTAATTCTTCCTTTTTATAACTGTACCAACAAAACCCTTATTTCTAGTCCTTTGTCTCCTCCAACTCTTCAGTACTTACTTTGTGAAAAGGAACCATCTTCTCCCTTTTTTCCCCCTCTTCCTATGTCTCTCTAGATCCTCTAATAAACCCATTTGATTCATGTTTTTAGCAGTTACACGATTTCCGAAGGGTAATTTGGCATATGAACCAATTAGTTCCATCAACCTGTAAACCCCATGAGAATTCCGAAAGTTCTTTTCAGCATTTTGATAGATGCCCACCAAACTCCTTATCCTCTGTATGTAATATGCTATTAATCCATGTATAATGTTGTTCTAGTGGGAAAATATACTCTAAATTCCAAATAACCACTTTACAAATATGGTTGGAAACATTTCGTAATTTTAGGACTTCCTTTTTTTCCCCATTGCGTTTTGTGCTCTGAAAACTTTTTCTAAAAGAGCTTTTTTTTGTTGTTGTTCTGATGAGGAAGACAGGGTAATATTGTTTCTCTCATGTTAGGGATGATGAAAACAAGGCTTAAGGTAGTTAAATAGGGACCTAGGACACTATGGACATTTGTTACTCACTAATATTTTCTCCTTTGTTGCTGTGTGCGGGGATTTCTTTTCAGGAGTAAGGTGAAATTAGTTAATGCCTTAAATGAGAAGAAGAGAGAGATTATCAGCTCTTGAGATTCGTTTTCCTTTTAAAGAAAGGAAGAAACATTTGCTGTAGGAAAAGGACGTGAAATCAGAGAGAATGACAAAGTCATTAAGTAGAGTATTCTAATTATGGCCTTCAGGCTGTATACATTTAACTGAGAGTACAGAAATAATCTTAAAAACATTTTTTGGTTCCTATACTTCACTTTTAATTGTTTTCAATAAAAGGTCTAGCCTCAAATCCCTGATTCAGAAGTATTTGAAAACTGGGACTTTACCATCCCACAAAAGAGTACCATGAACGTATTGGTTTCTAAATAGGAGCAAAAATTTTCATTTAAATGATAACATGCGCAGTTTCACTTAAAAAGGAGCAAATCGAAATCTTGCCATTTGCAATGACGTGACTGGAACTAGAGAGTATTAGGCTAAGCGAAATAAGTCAGTCAGAGAAAGACAGTTATCATATGATCTCACATACATGGAATTAAGAAACAAAACAGAGGATCCTACGGGAAGGGAGGGAAAAATAAAACAAGGTGAAATCAGAGAGGGAGAAAACCACGAGAGACTCTTAATCATAAGAAACAAACTGAGGGTTGCTGGAGGGGAGGGGAGGGGCAGGGAGTGATGGGGTAACCAGGTGATGGATATTGAGGAGGGCACTTGGCTATCTGATAACACTGAATTTAGCTTGTATTTTCCATTCTAGTTTTGTGACCCAAAAAACTTAATATTCTCAGATGTCTTCTCTTTCAGGAAGCCTTCCCAGCTCTCTTTGGTTAAATTTTATCCCACTTTTGTTCTCCCATAACACCCAGGGCATGTTTCTCTGACACTGGAGTTAATGGGCTCGTTGTTTTATAATAACTGGTTTATAATCTGTAAACTGCAGTGGGATATAGGCTCCTTAAATGAGCTCTTTACATCTCCAGCCCATATCAAAGCACTTAATGTTTAGTAGATATTTAAAAATCATTGGCTTTTTTTTTTCTCTCAACCAAACAAATGCCTTTCTGTGAACATGCAGATATTTTGGAAGTTTTTCATTATGTTAGTGCTTCTTGCTGCATTCCCATGAAAACAACTTAAAACTCAAGTTTTAAAATGCTTTCTTTCCTAGTGTTCTCAAAGATAGGCAGGTTCCACTCCCAGCACAGAATGATGGTAGGTTAGAGAGAGAGATTATACTGCAGGCTGTGCCTTCTGTTCACATTCTTTTGTTTCTTAGAGGCTTTCTGTATAGTATCTCCATTCTCTTAGAACCTCCTTTATGTAGATTCTAACCCCTGAGATTGTCCTTTGGCCCCAGTGGGTGGATCCCTAAGATTTTTATTTACTCATGCTGCTGAAAATGTCTTCTTGCTCCTGGTGGGCACATAGGTAATACCATGTTAGTGCTGGTACCAAGTACAGAATAGAAGTCAATAACCAGCTCAGACCTTATCCCACCTGGCTTCCTTGAATATTTTGATGACAATTTTTTGATAACAACTAACAAGGTATAGCTGTGTTTTATTTGTTGCTAGATTTCTGGGGAGAATTCTGGCCTCCCAGAGTTCAATGGGTAAAGCATAGGACCGTGATGGTACAGACAGCATTAAAAACAATGACCTCTTCCTCCTTTTCCTCCACCAACATCATCATCAAGCTCACTCTGAGTAAATGAATAAGGGGATGTGACTTCATTTCAAGGGATTTGGAACCAGGTCCTTCCCAAGCATTAGTGCCATAGATGAGATTCTTATGAATGTAATACTGAAGAAAACACTGGTCTTCACAAAAACTGTCTTCCCAAGACTTAAAATTTTAACTTATAAGCTAAATATTTCCTAGTTCTGAATCTTATTTTGGGATATTATTTACAATTTGAATGCTAGAGTTGCTGTAATAGGTCATAACCTTTCCATAGAGTTCAGTGTGTCCTTCTGGAAACCATCTGATTGCAAATGTCTAATATGTGTATATATCGGTTCTCCTCTGTGTTTAGCTTCAGCCTAATGCTAGGAAAATACCTCCTCCATTGGACTTTGGAATTTCATATTTATTACTAGAGCTTCTTCAAGATTCTCATTTCTCATTCAACTCATGTCAGATAGCTGTAGATATGTCCGTTGGGCTGACAATAGTATATTTCAGTAACCAAGAAAGAATAAATATAATGCAGCTTAACCTTGTTACTTAATTGTTAACCCAAACTACAAAAGAGCCTTGTGGAATGAGCTCTGAGCTGGTTATTGACTTCCGTTCAGTATTTGGTACCAGTGAGTCCCTGAAATGCCAAGCTTGCTCTAATAATAATGGTTATTCATCTTCAGACAATAGAGCCAGTGATAGATGCTTAGAAACAAAGCAGAGGCATAGTACACATTTGTTCTAGACAATGCCCAGAAATTAATCTAATAGGCAAGTCTTAACAACAGCTAAAATTTCTATTGGTAGTAGGAAAAATATAAATTTTCAGAGTCAGAGCTGTCTTTGTCACTAAGCTAATTTCCTCATCTATGAAATGGGGAGAATAATATTTTGCTTTGGGGGTGTTATAAGATTTAAACATCATATAGGTAATTTTTCCCAACATTATGTGCATCACATCGCATGCCATGAACAAGTAGTATTTGAAGAAGATATTATTACTTTGTTTTCTAAAATCCACAACAATGTTGATTATTAATGCCCTACTGATTTAGGAAAAGCTCTTTGTAGGAGAAGAACAACAACAATGAAAGTTTAAAACCCAGGAAAGCCTCATTATCACATTAAATAAACCCATCCAAGGCAAGAATGAAAAAAAATTACTCTAGAGTTGAGAAAATATTTTCCACAGCTACTCCATATGTCATTGTTAAATAACCTTTGGGGATTTTGCTCCACTCTCTATAAATGTGGGATACTTGATTCTCTGGGTCATGATGATGGCCCACTTAAATGTTATAACTTTGCTATAAGCATTGAGCTCATTTCCTCAGTATGTACTATCCTGGTTGGTTTGTGATAGAATCAACTTTGACAAAAATGGCAATGAGGCCATGACAAAAGTACAGTAAGAAGAGTTACCGAATGGAGGAAATATGGTAGAAAGAGCAATTCAAAGAACTAAGAGGCAATGTGGAAAGAAGTGAGAAGGAAAACCAAAGTTAAAACAAGACCAATATGCCAAGACCAATAAGCAAAAGAATGCCAGGTATGAAGAATGAACTGAGAAGAAACAGTAATGTATCTTTTGATTTATGACCTTTTTTAGAGGTAATGGATAATTAGGGCATTGGTGAGTGTGCATGGGGGTGGGGCAGAGAGAGACAGAAATCCCAGCAGGGAAAGTGCAAGACAGGGGGATGATGGCTGAGGCTGTAGATGTGGAATGCAAGACAAAGGGAGGGAGACAAATGATTTCTCCAATAGTGTCTATCTTCTTCTTCACCATTCGAAGCAAAGCTAGGTGAAATGGAAGGAACGCATGTCCTTGTGATGAAACTACCTAGCAAACGCCAGCCGTGCTTTAGCTCTGAGTTATGGAAACCACATGTGACTGGACCATAATGGTATTAACTCAGAACTGCCTGCTTCATAAAGAAGGAACTTGCTGCATAAGTTGTTCCAGAAAAGTTAAATAATTTCAGAAACGTGGCACAAGTGAGTGATGTCACCCAGGGAACAGGGAACACTAAATTTCTTTCAAAACAAACTCCAGAAGAGAAACATCAGCCTTTTCAATGGAAATAATGGGAAATAGCCCAGTAATTATGTTTTTTTCTTCTGTGCTTTATAACATCTGCTGCATATTTTTTTCCTTTTGATAAACCTCAGATCTTCCAGCAGAGGACCTTGTCTCCTTCTTTTTAGAGTAAATGAGTCATTAGACAGAAACTTTCTTGACTCCCTACTATCAAATGGACAAAACTACCTGTACCTCTACCCATTTCCCACCTCTTTCCTGCTGTTAAATTTAAAAAGGTGACCTGCTACCTTATCCAAGGTAAATCCCCCCACCAATGAAAGGGTACATCACCTCTGTCCTCTAAGGGGCTTTATTATATAGATTAAATTCTTTTTCTCCTGTTCCTTAAATTTTCCTTTCCACTGATTGTTAGCACTTAAGTATGCTCAGTTGTCAATTCAGAAGTCTGTAATAGGTATCCAGAAACTAAGTCAACATTTCCCTTTGGATGTCTCAGACATCTCTAACTCAACACATCTAAAAGTGCACTCATGATTTGTCCAAAATGAACTTCCTTCTCCTTTTCCTTCCCCTTAGTTTCTCAGTCTCAGGGGAATGGCTTCCTAACCCAACCAAATGCCTTGCTAGAGACATGGACATTATCCCTGATTCCTCCTTTCTGCTCAGTCCTCAAAGCCATTCGATCAGCTAATCTTGTTGGATCTATTTTCAAATTATACCTGTAACCAACCAGTCTTCTACATCTCCGTTGCCACATACTGGTTTTGATAACAATTATCTCTTGCCCAGATGGTCATAACTGACTACTAATGGGCTTCACCATCATCTGTGTACATCTCTACTAATCTCTTTTCCATACGGCAGCTGGAGGAATCTTTAAAAAGTCTAGATAGGGGACGCCTGGGTGGCTCAGTTGGTTGAGCGGCTGCCTTCGGCTCAGGTCATCATCCCAGCGTCCTGGGATCGAGTCCCGCATCGGGCTCCTTGCTCGGTGGGGAGCCTGCTTCTCCCTCCGCCTCTGCCTGCCACTGTCTGCCTGTGCTCACTCCTGCTCTCTCTCTGACATAAATAAATAAAATCTTACAAAAAAAAAATTAAAAAAAAGAAAGTCTAGATAGGATCATGTTACACTCTTACTCATCTTTGAAATCATGGTTTCCTATTGCCTTTCAGATAAAGCCCATACTTCTTCATATAGCTTACAGTACTGTTCATGTGCTACTCCTATGGACTTCTTAGTCTCATGTCTTGCCACATCCAATACTTCAATCATTCTATGTCTTTCAGCTTTTCATAATTGCCATCTTCCTATCCACTCTTTGCCTAGCTAAAACTCCTTTGGCTCCTGGACTAAAGTAGTGCTCCTCCCCATCCTGGGATACTTTATTATAATTACTTGTTTAATTCTTTGCTAGAGTATCAGAATTATGTCTTTCTTGCAGGGTCATATGACCCTGCAATTGCACTACTGGGTATTTACACCAAAGATATAGATGTATTGAAAAGAAGGGTCATATGCACCCAATGTTCATAGCAGCAATCTCCACAATTGCCAAACTGTGGAAAAAGCTGAGATGCCCTTCAGCAGATGAATGGATAAAGAAGATGTGGTCCATTTATACAGTGGAATATTACACAGCCATCAGAAAGGATGAATACCCAACTTTTGCATCAACATGGACAGGATTGGAGGAGATTATGCTGAGTGAAATAAGTCAAGCAGAGAAAGTAATTTTTCATATGGTTTCATTTACTTGTAGAGCATAAGGAATAACATGGAGGACATTAGTAGAAGGAAAGGAAACATGAATCGGGGGAGATCAGAGGGGGAGGCGAAAGACGAGAGACTGGATTCTGGGAAACAAACTGAGGGTTATGAAAGGGAGGGAGGAGGGGGTATGGGTGAGCCTGGTGGAGGGTACTAAGGAGGGCACATATTGCATGGAGCACTGGGTGTGGTGCATAAACAATGAATCTTGGAGCATGAGAAAAATAAAATAAAATTAAGATGTTAAAAAAAAAGAATTATGTCTTTCTTGCTCACCAATTTATCCTTCTCTTTATTGGCTCCCAATCTCTTTTACCTGCTACTCTAGTATCTTGCTTAGTATCTGGTCTCTAATAGATCCTCAGTATTTGTCAAATAACTTGATTGTGTTTCAGGGTTTTGCTATCATTTCTCTTACTGAACTTAATAGTCTTGATTCTCCAATGGAGTTTCAGAGAATATAATCACAGCACCTTTCAGATCTCATGTCTGTGGTGAGAAAGAGAGATTAAGCTTGAACTGTGGCCAGAACAACAAATGCTATGTTAATCCTTAAGGCTTAAAGGTTTGTAATCAAGCACTCATTTTCACTAAGGATTTAGGCATTTAGAGAACCCCCCTTATCTCCAAATGAAGATTAAATAGAAGCAAAGACATGTTTGTGGTCATTAATACATAAAGACATTATCTGCCATTAGGAGGAAAGAGTCTTTAAGGGTTTTTGTTAGTTTTTTATTGCAATAGAGATAATGCTATAGACAAGGCTACCTTTGGAAGTTCCAATAGGGCCAACATCATTTCAAAACTATTTATTGAATACTCACTAGATATAATATTTCACCTTATAAATCCTGCAGTCCTGGAGCCAGGAGCAACCTTTGCTGTCATTCTGGCATGCTTCCTAGACACCATCTGGGAATTAAGCCTACAACATCTCTGATAGTCATTACTTTATTTGGCTTGAGAACTTTCAAGAATGAGATTCCATTGCTGATGAGGCCACCTGCCCTACTCCTAGAAGCTCTATTTTTTCTCCTTTTTCCTTCTCTAACTTAACATATCTCTTCCTGTCACTTCAATCATATGTCCTCTACTTCACCTAAGTCCTCAACTTAGAAACCCTTAAATATTGGAAGAGAAGAGGTAGTGTGGGCAAAGAGAGATAGCTTTCCTGAGCACCCAGTGTTTTACATACAGTGGATAGACATAGAGTGGATAGATTTTACGTTACCTCTGTAACTCCTTCAAAAATCTAGTAAAGAAAGCAGGATTAATGTCATTTTACTCAGAGGTAAGTAAAACTTTCCCCATTTGCTTATCTAATGTTGAAATGCAATCCAAGATTCTGAGTCAAGAGGCTGGGGTGCTAATTTATGTCTCTTAATGGACAGCTGCATGGAGTTGGCTCCTTTTTACTATTTCTAAGCTTGGGAGCATAGTTCTTATTGTCCTAGACAACCTCACGAGGATTTATTTGAAGATAGAGGCGTTCATGTTAGTGAAAGCCTTTTTGCTGCATGAATACATCATAGCCTTTGGAAATCACACCCAACACCCAACAGAATTCTATTGCCCTTTTGAAGTGAGAACTTCTCTCTTAGAAGTAATTCAAGCCGTGGAGAAATTTTGGCTTATTGTGTCCTTTTCAAACTTGCAAGAAAATGTGTATGCTGGGGAGCAATAATTTTCCTTGCAGCCAGAGAGTACCTGTCAACACTAAAGCAAGTCCCAAACCATTGGGAGACTAAACAACCTGGACTAAAATAACATTGACATTCACATTGAGACAGTCGGGAGTGATTTAGAGTCAGAGTTTGATGATCACCACAACAAACTATTCTGGAGATTTACTAACACTCCAAGGTCAGTGTTTGGAAATTCTTAAGGAGTACTCCAATAATAGAAGTATATTTGGACCAAAATAGTATTTTACACTGTGTGTATAAATTTCAATTTTGCCATACTTGCAGAATTTTAATAGGCTGAATTAAAGAAAAACTACTTGATTTTAAAAATATCATGTCACCAAATAACTATTTTGAATACTTTTCTTTTTTAATTGACTTTGTAGGGGCGCCTGGGTGGCTCAGTGGGTTAAAGCCTCTGCCTTCGGCTCAGGTCATGATCCCAGGATCCTGGGATCCAGCCCCGCATCCGGCTCTCTGCTCAGCGGGGAGCCTGCTTCCTCCTCTCTCTCTGCCTGCCTCTCTGCCTACTTGTGATCTCTCTCTCTGTCAAATAAATAATAAATAAAAATCTTTAATTGACTTTGTAGATGAAATTTAGACAAGATCTCAAAACCACTTATAACTCAAGGGTTTTGGAAGTGCTTTAACACCACATGGATTCTTCTGGGCTTCCATTATTTAACTCTGTCTGGGGATTTCTTTATGTTCTTTTAACAGATTCTCCAAAGTGCTTATCATTCAAGTTGGATAAACTGGTTCTGCTGACTGCATCCCTAGCACCTCTTCCAATGATGGTAACTGCCTTTACAATTCTTTCAGACCTGGAGATCTTTCAGTGTAAAGCCAGTGGGTAAGTATTTCTGTAAACCACTCTAGATGATATAAGAAGCTTGCCAAGATAAATATGCCTAGAAAAACCAAAAGAAAGGTGCTATCATATTAACAATCATGATGATGAGATGATGAGATGATGGGTAACATATTTTTCCTTCCTTTTTCCTTTCTGTCCTATTTTAAATGAAGAATATATATTGCTTTTATAATAAAGAAGCTTTACTGTTGAAAAAATCAGCCACACATATGAAAATGAGACCTCAACTACATGTACAGATGGCAGAATGCTAAGCAGGGGCACAGATACATCTCCTGACTACAGAAACAGATTTTAACTGGGTAGTCTGACCCACCTGGCTCTCAGGTGCTGGCTTTATTGCGGATCACAAATCTAACTCCAAACATGGTGACGGGTCTTTGGTACGAGGTTATGTCCAACCCCTTATGGAAAGGCAATAACTTCCTCAAGCAGATGAGCTGAATAATTTTGGTTTTGACCTGAGAGTCTAGTTTAGTTGATCTAAGCTCTTTGGTTCTAAGTAATATATTTACTATTCAGTAACAAGAGTTAACAAGATAAAAAGTGTCTGTACAGACATGAAGGAGAATCAAACCTGTCAGTTGTCCAACCTTGACTTTTAATGGGGTCGAGAGCATTTATATTAGGGAAATAAGAGAAGTGTTGCCCCCAAATGTCCTGGAAGAGATATCAAGTTCTTCTTAAGAATACAGACAGATCCTATTAAGTCTAGAAAGCTAGCAGGAACTCCTGTCCCAGGCTGTTTACTAAAACAAACTAAAAAATTTATAGTATGCATGCATATAAATATATACTTAAAAAGGCAAACTTTTTACACTTCCTTATTTTCTTCATTTTTTCATCCATCCATCCACTTCTTCATTAATTCATCAATTGCTTTTCTTAGTGGCTTCTCTGTGAGGGACAAAATCTTTGGTGTTGGGGAGTACACCAGAGAACAAAACACAAAAAGTCCCTGCATTCATAGAGTTTATGTTTATAGTGCTAGATAGATTTCAAAACAAATAGACTAGTAAAATATATAGTGCGTCATATGGGGATAACTGTTATGAAAAAAAAATAAATCCAGGAGGTGAGGTAGGCCATGCTATGTAGGAGGTGAGTGTGGGGAGAGAGGTCTTGTTGTTTTAAATGGGGTGGTCAGGAAAGGTCTCACCGATAAGGTAACTTGGTGAAGAGATGTAAAAAAGAGTTGGTTCCAGACATCTTTTTTTTTTTT
>RCUC01147964.1:0-28190 GCA_003697995.1 Taxidea taxus jeffersonii
GAGACGAAGGCAGCGGCTTTAACCCACTGAGCCACCCAGGCGCCCCTAGTCAACTTATTTTTAACAGGACACTACAAAGTATGATTTCAGAGAGCATCAGTGTAAACAAATCAGAGTCCAAGGAGATTCAGGCTTTATGATGGTCAGGGGATTCTCTTGAACCACATAACTATACTTCAAGCCCTATAGTTAATTTTCACACTCTCAGGACTCCTTACCTGCCCTAAATCACAATGTTCTACTTTTTAAAGGCAAAACAATTTAAATTCCCTTGCATTTTTCTGTTAAAATCGTAATTCTTTCCTCAAAATTATGGATGATTCCAATGAGTTACTGATGAAGTTACCACCTTGATAAAAAATGGATTCCAGGGACGCCTGGGTGGCTCAGTTGGTTAAGCAGCTGCCTTCGGCTCAGGTCATGATCCCAGCGTCCTGGGATCGAGTCCCACATTGGGCTCCTTGCTCGGCAGGGAGCCTGCTTCTCCCTCTGCCTGTGCTCTCTCTCTCTCTCTCTAACAAATAAATAAATAAAATATTTTTAAAAAAATGGATTCCAGATAAACCAAAGATAAAATTCATCAATCTCTCATATTTTATTGGTAAGTTCCTAAGATGTAGTTTCCTACTATTAAAAAAATTGCACAGATAATAAATTTTGAAATCTCTAAAAGATAACCAAAATACAATAACAAATCACATTCAAAATGGAAACATGAAGATTATAAACTTAGTCAAATTCGTGTCAGTTGTTATTTGTGAACTGAGGTGTCAAGTTGTCCTGAAAATAGTCAAGTGCACCTGACCAAAGAAAAGATCATTTGAGATTTTCTCTTTATTCATTCAAAGATGATTATATGATATACTCGCATTCTCAGTAGAACCTATTGAAGTAGGCAAACTCTTTAAATATTAACAAGTTTTCATCAAATATTAACTTTAAACACATTAGAGATCATTTGAGTCTAAGGAATACAATAACTTAAAATAATACAGTTATGGTGACATATAATTAGTGGAACTTTGTAATAAGCAATTTTATTCCACATTACATACTCTAATGGGAACGGGTTTAGAAAGAAATTAAAAGAAAACGTGACAGAATTTACCTAAACACTATAAACTAATTGATGTTTTGGAACTTTCCTCAGACCTCACCAAATGATATGTTCTCATTCAGACAATACTAAATGTACTGAGAAATTCAAATGTTCTTTTACAATTTTCAGGAAAGAAAAATAAGGGGTCAGCAATAGTCCTGGCTCAGAATTTAAATTAAAAGAAAGTGTTATATGCTTGTCAATGTTGTTTCCATGTAATCCTGAAGGAGACAAATGTGGGCATATTCACTGAAAACAAATGAGCAATGATAATTCTTTCCTCCTAGTATTGTCTTCCACTTTACAGTTTTTTAGAATTAGTTTTCAAGCTCTTTCACAAAAACATAGAGGTTTCAAGTCAACTGCTATGGGAAGAAATACAGCCATATTTCTGTTGATATTTCTAATGTAAACACAGAAAACAAGATACTTATTATAATTTCAGAAATTCAACCTCACATTAACAAAATAAAATTTGACCAGGATTCGTGTATTTTGTGTAGCCTTATTTTTAAAAAGCTTCATCTTTGGTAATAAAAGATCTCATATCACTGCCAGAGCTTTGAATCCATATTAATTAAACATTTATTATTTCCACTTTTATTCTTAACCTAATCTCTAACCTAGAGCATTAACTTTGAGTTTTTCCTTCTGTAAGCTTTCAACTAATGCTGCTAATTACAATAGCAGGATATATCTACTGAGTTATCCAAACCAATCAAAAACATTTGAGATCCACCTGATCTTGCCTCATTATAAGTCGAAGAAAAATGTCTTTTAGGCATACAAACATTTGGTTCTTAATTTCACTGGCACTGAGTTTCTATGCAATAGAAATATTTTTCTCTCAGAATTGTCTGGGGACATGTGTCATTCAAGCTTTATGTTAACATGGTAAGAAAGAATGCTGTTCACTGATATTTTTGATCTGAGATACCTGCAATGCTGGGTCATTATAATATTGCAAAACTGAGCTTACTTCCAAACTACACATTTTAAACATTTCAAGTACAGTACTTGAGGGTGCCTGGGTGGCTCAGTTGATTAAGCGTCTGCCTTCAGCTCAGGTCAAGATCTGGGGATCCAGCCCCTGTCAGGCTCTGCTTCCTTCTCTTCTTCTACCCCTCCTGCTCTCTCTCTCTAAAATAAATAAATAAATAAATAAATAATCCTTAAAAAGGTTAAATTTTAAAAAAAACTACTAGAATTTTCAAGTTATTGAATGGCAATTTAACAATACCATGATTCAAGGCAATGTGTAATTAGTAAAAGTACATTTCGAATATATATTTAACCTTTCAAGTTGATATTCATTAACACATAAAAATATATATTAGTGAACAGAATAAATATGAATTCAAAATCCTATGGGACTTATTTTCCGCATTGATCATGAATGAAAACCATTAAAACTAAGGGTGAAATGTATCCATATCGGGGAGCAGCTTTGCTATTTTTACTTCTGGGTCTAAGGCTGTTTATTTATTTTCTTATTTATAAAACTCAGATTTTTTTAAAGGGTTGAAATAAAATGAAAGTCTATTTCCTTTTTATTTATTTTTTTAAAGATTCCATTTATTTATTTGACAGAGAGAGACAAACAAGAGAGAGAACACATGCAGGGAGAGTGGGAGAGGGAGAAGCAGGCTTCCTGCCCAGCAGGGAACCCAGTGCAGGGCTGGGTCCCATGATCCGGGGATCACTACCTGAGGAGAAGGCAGATTCTTAACCACTGAGCCACACAGGTACACCTAAAACTCAAAATATTTCAATGGCTTCTTTACATTTGTAAATTAAATTACCTCAAATTATGTGTGAATATTTATTTTTTAAATTTGATTACTAACAGTCTCTCTTGATTGACAAATATATGTATATTTTATTCTCATTAAGAAGGTTTGTTTTTATTTTTATTTTTTTAAAAGATTTATTTATTTATTTATTTGACAGACAGAGATCACAAATAGGCAGAGAGGCAGGCAGAGAGACAGAGAAGCAGGCTCCTCACTGAGCCGAGAGCCCGATGCAGGACTGGATCCCAGGACCCTGGGATCATGAACTGAGCCGAAGGCAGAGGCTTAACCCACTGAGCCATCCAGGTGCCCCAAAGGTTTATTTTTTAAAAAAGGAAGATTTATTATGTATATAAGGTACACAAGTAATAAAATGCATAGACCAATATCAGAAATCCACTAGAAATACTTACATTGACATTTAAGTCAGTGTTAATTTTGAGATCTGTGAACCTATCCCATAAAAAATGACTTTCTTCTATCCTTCTAGATAATGTGCTGTCTATGCCATGGCAAATTAAAGTTGCTGCTTTGCATGAACACTTAAGTATCCTCTAGACTACACAGCCAATTTTAAGATCTTTGGTGGCAAATTGTGGTAGTTTGGGGCCTGATTGTTCCTAATCTGTTTTCTCTTCCCATGTTCTGTTCTTATGAGAGAAGTTCACCTTTTCAGATACATTGGTCAGGACCACTGTTGGTTGGCTTCTGGTTTCATTGGGTGGTGGAGACACTGATGGGATTTCGGAGTGCGGTGGGAAGGGAAAAGCTGGGTTATTCCCATTTTCATCTCTGCTAGGTAGTATTTTCTAACTGTTTAAGTTTAAATCTGGCCCACTGTGGTTCCAGCTTTGAAAGAATGACTTTGATCTTTACTGGTACTAACATTTAGTCCTCCAATTTAAGGGTGGCAGTAATTTCCCACTATTGCTAATCTCTGGGTTTCCCACTATCTGTTAATCCATTTTATGGCTTCCCCAAATCCACAACACTTTTGTAACTAATTCCCAGAATGAAATACCCTGTTATAAACATTTTAAGTGGTTTCTCTATCCTGGTTAGACTGAAATACCAATCTTGTACATTAGTGATTACAGCCATATAAAATGGTATATCATTGTTTTAATCCCATTTTTCTGTATCAAAATATGGATATTTGAAGATATCAATCAAACTTCTTAAGTTGTAATTGATGATCATTGATGGTGGGAATTGAATTTGAATTCAGGTTGGTCTGCCTCTTTAGTCAGTGCTTTAAACACAGAGCATGAGTTTTGTATGGCGATCTGTATAGTTATTAGATAAATACCTAAACTTTTCCTTACTGGATCTATGCCTTTAAAGATCTTAATGTACACTAAAAGGAGTGTGTATTCCTTTACTTTGTGAGAGGACCTTCTAAGTAACAGGGTTTAACTATGTTTCAGGACATAACAGTATGCTGACATGGTCTCTGGGGCAGGGACACCAGAGAGGAACTACACGATAATAATCTAGGCAAGAGCTCATGGTGACTTGGCCTAGGGTGGCCATATTAGAGTGATGCTAAGTGTTCAGAATCTGGATATATTTTGAAAGTAGAGCCACCAGAAGTTGTGGAGGAATTAAATGTGATATCAGAGGGGAAAAAAATATTGCCATCAGTTGAGAAGACCATGGGAGAAACATATCTACAGGGGTGTCATAGGTAGCTTTACATATTTTAAGTTATATTTGTAACAAGTGCATTATGCTATTATGAAAACTAGCTTTCAGGTGATAGGAATGTATCTATCATGTAAGCACCCACATGTATGATTATAACCTAAGGAATTCAGAGAGAAGTTAAGCCAGTTTAGCAAACCACTGAGACCAATAATGTCACTTTGAAAAAGTCAAAATCAAAAAAGGAGCAAATGATCGAGGATGCACAATAAGTCTTGGGTAAGGTTCCTAAAAGAAGACTCAGTCTTGAGGTACGGTCCTTCCTCAGTGTGGGACAGCCCCATACCTCTTTTGCCTCACAGACTGGAATGCTTGACAAAACCTGTGGTTCAATGCAAATGAAAGATTTACATAGTTTGTAATTAAGCATAACTTATTTTAGATACTCAGCCTAACTTGTGTGTATATGTCTATTTTCTGCTTATTGGCTGTTGATCTAGAAAGCAGATTTTTGCCATCTTTCTACCATTTGCCCCTTTGTGGTTTTAAGCCAAGTTCTCAAATAGACAGGCAATTCCTTAAATACTGAGGTGAGTTTGCCAAAGGGTTTAGTGTAAAAATGAGTTCATATATAGTACATGACAGTCTATAAAAATGAAACCGGAGCAAAAAGAAAAAAAAAAAAACAGTGTATAAGGAATACATTGCACATGGCAATCATAAATCCAAGTTTGGGTCTTGTATTCCACAGAATTGCTGCTCTGTGTATAACTATGCTGTAGTTTCATTATGGGTCCTTTCTCAGAGACTCACTTTCTAAATTAAAGATCTCATGTTTGTTGTCAGTCCAAAGGAAACCATTTTTACAAGATCCCTCCTTTTATTTTGATGCTCGTGTGTGTTTCGTAGTAGTAATAGTTTTGAATTGTATTAGTACTTTGATATATAAAAGTAAGTGTATACATAGAAGCAGATAGTTTCAAAACTTTAGAGAAAGCTAGATAAGTTGTTGTTGTTGTTTATTTTCCTATTTAATGCACCATTGTGTTTAGAATTAGGAACGTTTCATTCATTTACTAAAACACTTCTTTGGTTTTAGAAGTTTGACAATTTAGTCATAAAACAAATAGAATAGATTTCCCTGTAAGGGACTTTATCTACATTTCTAGAACAAATAATAAATGCCACAAAAGGTAGGAATTATTTCCAGCTGTTCTGCCAATGTGGGAAATAAAATTCATCTGGAGGATGTGGATTTCCACTGGAAAGTCAGGGGATGGGTAGAGAATTTCCCTAAACTATCATTTGAAAGAGGAGCCTCAGGCATACTTCACTTAATACATGGACATTTAATTCCTTTAAAACATCAAACAGAGACTTGTATCTGCAAGTCGGTGACTACTCATGTATCACCCCTCAGTTGAGATATGCAGTAACGGCAGTTCACTGTTCAGACACTGTGCTATGGATTGTTTACACCACAATGACAAATAAGTGAACGGTCTCAACTCTCAGAGCCCATACAAAAAAAAAATAGTAAAAATTAGTTATACTAATATTTCTGGTAATGATCATGGTAACTTATCAAAGCCTCATAAATACTAATCTTCCTCAGTGAAATATACTGATAATAAATTTTTTTTTAATTTTTATTTTTTTTATTTATTTGTTATAGAGAGAGAGCAAGCACAGGCAGACAGAGGCAGGCAGAGGCAGATGCAGAGGGAGAAGCAGGCTCCCTGCGGAGCAAGGAGCCTGATGTGGGACTCGATCGGAGGACGCTGGGATCATGACCTGAGCCGAAGGCAGCCGCTTAACCAACTGAGCCACCCAGGCGTCCCACTGATAATAAATTTTTTAAAATATTTATAGTTATCCAAAAAAGGAATAATAACAGGAGCAATCTGGTGCCATAAGCCTCAGAACATGACAAAGGAAAAAAAAATTACAGCTTCATAGTATTGTTTCTAATTTCCTTCCCGTGCTCTCTTGCTTAAAGACGCAGTGACTAAGAAAGGCTGTTAGAATATAAAATATGTCCTCAAAAGTTAGTTCAGAGAGGAAATTGAACAGATCTCAGAAGAAAGTCAAGGGGAAAGTTAAAAATATACATCAGTACCAAGAGAAGATCTGAGCAAAATTCTCCAAATATCATTCAAATAAAATGAAATGGTGTATGAAATAAGCAAATACACTGTAGCATAAAAATAAATAACTATTCAGTCTAGAAAAAAATGGAAGCCAAGGAATAGAAGGTGTGATTGACTGCTATTGTTGTAATATGTGCCTTTCTTGCTTAGGGGAAACAATCCAGCCCTGGATATTTATGTTTTCCCCTTTGTCTGATGCTGAGGTTGGCAATGACTAACGTGAACTTGAGAGCAATGTGTTGAAGACCCACAGTCTCCGTTAGCCCCAGTCCCTGAATACTTATATGGAGAGCTATCCACCAAACAAACATCCACCCCGAACCGTTAGATAAATCGAAAATAAAATTGTCTTTGGTTTGAGTAATTGCATTTTGAGGATTTCTTTATTATTAAATCTAGTAAAACCCTATTTGGCTCAAATGAAAATTTTTATTTTGGTGTAGAGGAGAACATAGTGTAAAGGAGACCTAAGTAGAACAAACATTAGTTAAAAAAGGTTAGAAAAAGACAAAATGTTAGAATTTTTAAAAAGAGAGTAAGATTTAAAAAAAATTACAAAGCTAAAAACAAAGTTAAAGTGCCAAAAAAAAAAAAAAAAAAAAAGAGAGAGAGAGAGAGAGAGAGGGAGAGAGAGATGTGGGAAGATTAAAAAAATTGAGGAATTGAATAGAAAAAATGAAGGAGGGGCGCCTGGGTGGCTCAGTGGGTTAAGCCTCTGCCTTCAGCTCAGGTCATGATCCCGGAGTCCCGGGATCGAGTCCCACGTCGGGCTCCCAGCTCCACGGGGAGTCTGCTTCTCCCTCTGACCTTCTAGCCTCTCATGCTCTCACTGTCTCTCAAATAAATAAATAAATCTTAAAAAAAAAAAAAAAGAAAAAATGAAGGAGGTATTCCGTTGCAGGGATAAATCCTGAAATAGTCACAGTGAAAGCAGATAATAGTTGTACAATTTAGATAATCCAATATTGGGATGGTTTATACTCCTGAACTAGAGAACTCAACAAATAGAATCAGAAATTATTCAATAATGTATTTCAAGAAAAAATGTCTGAAATGAAGGAAGAAGTCATCTACAGGCTGAGTGGCACAGCACTTTCCAGGAAAAGCTTGATATCATACAACAAATGATGACTCATCTCCTAATGGTATTACTGAATATCCAGCATGAAAAAAGGATTTTTAGTTGTCCTGGAAGACAAATTTAGACCCTTATAGGAACAAAAAAATAAGCTTGAGACTTCCATTCCTAACATTCAACATGAGAAGTCCACGGAACAAAGTTCTGAGAGAGATTAAAGGGGTCCAAGACTGTGGACACTTACCAGATATTAGCCAGTTTTCAAAGCAAGAGAGAGATTTTATCAAACATGTAATTACTCGGGTAATAGAATATCTACAGTCCGTTTGTGAAAAATAAGTTCCTGAACACCAGACTCAGTCAGCAAATGAACCAAAATATAAAATCTATGAAGATGCTAACAAGGGGAATCAAAAATCATGTTTACAAAATGGAGATAAATGCCATAAAGCATACAATAAAATATAATATCATAATTTGTACAGCTTCATGAGAAAGAAGAAAGTGTGAACATTATAAAGTATTTCCTCTCTATTGGACTGTCAGAAGTAGGAACAAAATAATGAAAAGACCAAGCCCACAATCTACTAGATCAACACCCAAGGTTTACTTACCCAAAGAATATTGATGTCAACAAAATCAGAGTACACAGAGGAGAAATTGACATTTTAGAGCCAATGGAACAACAAAAATCTGTACCCAAAATCTTCACAAGCGGTTGACAATAATAATTTTCTAATTGTGTGTAAGTCACTTCCTATGCTTTCTGTCTCCTCTTTGCCCTGCCCTTCTATACATAGGCTTTTATACCTAAGCCTGGAATAGTGTTAATTCAAACTAGATGATAGGTGCCAGGGACCATCTCCTCTGGGCCAAGTGCTTCTCACCAGTTTTAGAATTTACATAATACAAAATACAATAATAAGATGAGGTTTCATATACACATCAGCCCAGAGTCCATTTGCCAGTCTCTTCAAGGCTTACAAAGCCCTATGTAAGTACATTCCTTGACTCCGGGCTATGGAAAAAGAACAAGGATCAGTTACTCAGATGTCTTAGGCAGTCATCTTTATAGGTCTATTTTTTTAAAATTATTTATTTATTTATTTGGTAGAGAGAGATCACAAGTAGGCAGAGAGGCAAGCAGAGAGAGAGGAGGAAGCAGGCTCCCTGCTGAGCAGAGAACCCGATGCAGGACTCCATCCCAGGACCTGAGATCATGACCTGAGCCGAAGGCAGAGGCTTAACCCACTGAGCCACCCAGGCGCCCCATATAGGTCTATTAGTAAGTTCTATCCTGCAGCTAATTACCTCATCATTTATAGTCAGAGTAAACCAAAAAGTAAAATATGTAGATTAAAAAAAACAACAATTCAGCCTCATAATGTGTTTCATAAATACTTGACCTAGGCTTGATCTTTTGTTAATAACATCTCCTATAAAAGAAAAAGAAACATTTATCTGAAGATCATCAGATCCCTTGTTTCTTCCTGTTTATTTCTCTTCTGTTTAATTCAAATAAAGTTGAATGTTTACTAATATAGTTTATGTGTTACCATCCCATCTTAATAAAATAACTTGAATATTCAATCTATCCATTATTTAATCCATATTTCTACACAGAATGCAGAGCTATATAAATAAAATCACCTAATGTTAATGATGACTAGGAGTAGTGTAGTGATGATGTCCAAGTGCTGTCTCTAGAGTTAGAGAATTTATTAGAGTGTGACTCAGATTCATGTACTTTTACTTCTATGTAATTAGTCATCATGCCTCCTTAAAGCTCCGCTTGACTGTAATGTTTTCTCAGGTTTGTTTTTGATGGTCTTGAGAGTTTTGAGGAGTACTCATCAGAAATTTCACAGACACTTCCTCCATTGGAAATTGTCTGATGTTTATCTCCTGGCTAGACTGATGTTATGTGTTTCTGTGGGGAAGACCACAGAGGTAAAGTGCCATTTCATCAAATCACATCAAGGATTCATATCATCAAATGACATCATGCTGATACTGACCCTGATTATCCAAGGTAGTGTTTGTCAGGTTTCTCTATGAATGGCAACATTATGCTGCCGCCCCTCCTGCTGTACTCTTGGGAAACAATGAGTTAATTTTAACCATTTCTCTCTTTCATATACATATGACAGGAAACAAAGTTTGTAAAGTTTAATAATTATTTTGAGAATATTTGAAGAGATTTTTAAAAAATTGTGTGTTCACTGGAAAACAGAAACTGTAGCTAATTTTTATTCAGTGTTTACTATTGTTAAGCACTATATATGAGTTATCTCATGTAAACATTGATTTAACTATGAGGGAAGTAAGTATTCTCCCCATTTTATAGACACATAAGGAATTGACTCAAAAAGTGGTTTACTTGCCCAAGACCATACAAGAGTAAATAACCATATTTCAAATCTAGGCTTTCATGCACTTCAAAGACATTATTTATAATTCTACACAATAGTGCCTCCTAAAGTATTAGATACTTTAAAGAGAAGAAATCTCTAATATTCATGTCGTAGTGTCTAGACATTAAATTTTAGGGAAATGCCAGAGGTTATATGATCTCCTTTTGTCAGGTTAAGCCTAGTTAGTTACTATCTATTAAACATTTTTGGTAATGGAGTTGTTTTTGTTTGTTTGTTTGTTTTCTTATATGCGCTACCTTGCCTTCTTTGCCCTCATTGACTTAAATTGTGATGGCATGAACTTTTTTCAAGGTTATATTAATGATATTTCTGTACTCCTTAGAATAATGCCATGTAATATAATATCATCAATAAATGAGTCTATTTTTTCTGTCCATAAGGCTGAGTATAAAGGATTATTTAAATAAGTCTATTTTATGCCAAAATAAGTGAATAGTGCAGTTCTTTCTCCCTTATTATTTGAAAATATGAGTCAGCTTCTAGTAAAGAAAATGTAAAAATGTAAAAAGAAAAGTAAATTAACACTAATGCTGACATTTAAATAACTGATATGTCAGGGTGAAAAGACTGGAAAAAAATCAGTAAAGGATATAATTATATTTTACAAGTCCTCAGCAGAGTTCTGAATTAATTTCTCTTTTTAGTAGCCAAAACCCCTAATAAGATAAATAGATTGAGATATAAAGAAGCACCTGATAAAGTTGTTATAGATGCCAATCAAAAATCTGCCGAGGATATCAACATACACAAAACAACCAAATAGATAAATAGATTGAGTTATAAAGAAGAATCTGATAAAATTGTTATAGATGTCGATCAAATATCTGCCAAGGGTATCAACATATATAAAACAACCAAATTTATATTAGCAATTTTCAGTAAACAAATATGTCTAGGATTTAAAAAAGATAACTTCTCAATTTGTTTTACAAACATTACAAACACCATGAGAACTGCTCTGAAAATGTTAGTATTAGTGTGTCTTATAATGGGACTAAAAATCAGGCCTAGGAAGGTTACTTAATTTCATGGGTGTCACAAAGGAAATCTGACATTGAAAAAGGAACCCAAATTCTCATTATGTTCTCTATGTAAAGTAGTAAGAAATACAGAGAAAGTTTGATATGAAAAAAAAGCCTCATTTTTGTAGTATTTAAATTCATACCATAAGTTGGCAAGAAGTTGGCAAATGGTGATTAACATTTGAATAGAAGACAGTGGAGCCTTTGGTTTTCCTTATGGCATAGGTCATTTGGAATTAAAAGATGAGCTTAGATGCTCATTTACAAAACCAGTAAAACGGGCTGTCAGCAGAAAAAGATCATAAGAACTAGGACTAAACCTTAACTTTTCACTCATTTTCCATAAAGCACATTATTTTTATTCCCTGAAGACCAGGGCCTTTGCAGTCCCTGCCAATATTTGGGGCCACAGAACCCTGTTAACTACTAAAAAATGAACACTTCATCCTTGAGTGAATATTGTTATTGCCTCTGTGTTTACATTTTGCAGTGTATATAAATATAACTTATCTATTTTTCCATTAAACAAAATCATAGTTGGCATGTATAAAAGTATAGAATTGGCTTCTTCTGGATTCTTGCTCTCTTTATAGGGGATGATGTCCTCCTAGCTTTGCTAGCTTTTGGTCACAGTAGTTTTTGTTTATAAAATGAAACAGCACCACCTTGTATCCTGAAGTAAATCTACAGCTTTAAAATCTCAGAACATTCAGATCTGTGTTTCAGACATGTGCCCTGATGACTATCTTATGAAGCAGATGAAATTTAATTACAAGTGTCGTCTATGCTAGTTTCTATAGTACTATTATTAAACCACTATATTGATGCTACCATATTCACCCTCCAAAAATTACTCTTTGTCTTACTATCAAAATATACCTCAATGCAACCAAACACAGAAAAATGTTATATGCTTAATTGTGTAATACCTACCATATGGCAAAAAACCTACAATACCTTGCAAAAATAATGACGGGGTTGAATATAAGATTCAATCTAACCTTATTATTTTATGACCTCATCAATGTTTATGTGCATACAAAAATAGGACAGGGTTCCTAATCTATAGAATAGAGGCTTTAGATGGCTCTTAAGTTTACAATAGCATAGATAAATGCTTTGATGTGATTTATATAGAGAGACGTAAACTAATTAACCTAATTACATAGTTAGGATTATAATTATTAGAGTCTCCCCAGTACAAATCTACAGCATTTATTTTTGTTGTTGATTTCCTTTTTCAATCAAAGCTTTATTTTTCAAAGTATATAATTTATTTTCACCTTCATTTCACCCTCCAGAAGGGATATTTGTCCTTTTTTCAGCATAATTTTACATAGATTTAATTTGCCATAAAAATGATTCTAGACAAATACAGGCATAGATTTTCAGACTTTTCACCAAGTCATGAAATGATATTCAGTTCGCTCCTGATACAGGTGGAAAATCAAAGTTCCTACTTGTGTTTGTGACACAGCAAAATTGTGAAATATGCTGTGATCTTTCCTAATACATTAAAATGTTTAAGTGTGTTTTTATAATGCTACAAATCTTACTTGACAACAGTAAGATTTTCTGCTTTCTAAACCATTGCACATTGTAAACAAATCTAATTCACAGCTCATTGCAAATGTAAAGAATATTAAAAATGTACTTATACAAATTATAAACTTTCTCAAAGCTAGTGTATGTGTTTGTGATTGCTGGAGCAAAATTTGCATTATGATTTCTAGGTCAATGGTTTCATAACCTCTTTAAATTGTTGGCCAGAAATGCAACAATGTTAAAGGTGGAATGAGGTATCTTATTTTCCTCCTTGCCAACACAATATTAAACTCACAGATGCACAATTGCCAAGTAAGGATGATCCTATATTTTGGGTTTTCAGAGTAGATTCCAGGCCATAAAATTAAATTACATTATAGGAATACTTAAGCCCAGCCAGGTGTCTGGAATTTTACTTCCCATCCCTTCGATTGCTTTATAATTAGATATTCTATAAGGAAGGTTCACTTGTCACATTCCACTCTGCATTTAGAAGTGCCTGTTTGCATGTGTCTTCTACTAGACTGTAAAATATCGGAAGGCTTGCACTGTATCTGACTTGTTTTAATACAAGCCCCAAAACCAGTGAAGGATAGAGCAGAGGTACACAAAAATATGTTTGTATAAATATAGTTTCTCACATGGCTGATAGAATGAAGAATTCAGGGTACAAAAAAAGTTCACAAAGCTGAAGTTTCAAGCTGCATCCTCATAACTGATTGATAATATATGCTTACTGAAATAGGGTGAGGAAAAGCTATTTTTTTCCTTAGAGTTCCTAGTAGCCAACAATAAATCGTCTCCATTTTGATTACCCCA
Organism: Taxidea taxus jeffersonii; assembly: GCA_003697995.1. Classification (NCBI taxonomy): domain Eukaryota; kingdom Metazoa; phylum Chordata; class Mammalia; order Carnivora; family Mustelidae; genus Taxidea; species Taxidea taxus. The sequence continues at coordinate 13,586 of RCUC01147964.1, forward strand.
TTGTCTATTTTGTCAGTTTTAAGGATAATGTGCGTGCTGCTTACTTTTGACAGAATTAGGAGGAATGTGGCTCAGGTTATGGAAACTAGTTTTCTGCAGCATATGGAGTAATTACAGTCCATTAAGATATTACATATTTTGTTTTAAACTCAGGGATATTTTCAGTTTCTGTTGGTCTTGTTCAATCTTTCGGGTTAACCTAAGGTAATGCCTACTTTATCAAAAAGTTCCATAAAGATTTGTTAAATAAATAAATGAATCTATTCTACATAAAATATGTATTAAAATAAAATAGATCCGTGTATAGGTATTTTTTAAAAGATTTATTTATTTGATACAGAAAGTGGGGGGAGGGTAGAGGGAGGAACTCTTCAAGCAGACTCCTCACTGAGTTCAGAGCCCCATGTGGGCTCAATCCCATGACCCATGAGATCATGACCAGAGCAGAAACCAAGTTGGATGCTTAACCAATTGAGCCACCCAGGTGCCCCTACCTGTGTATAGGTATTTAAACAAATATGAAGTCCTAATATAACAAAGTATACTTGATATAAGAAAATTTTGCAAATGTTTTCTATTGTTGACATGTATGACATTATTAATAATAAGTAGAGACTACATCCAGGGTTGAGGCTATCTAGGGGCTTAAAAAGCATGTTGGAAACCAGGCAGATTTTTTAGGAGTGGTAAATGACTTTATGTATCCATCAGATCTTCAAGTTCCCAGAATATCCATTCTCCCATAATCTAGACAGTTGCTCAGTTCTCATCAGTTGTGAATCTTATTTTGACCTGAATTTGAGCTGTGTTTCTTTGACACATCAAAAGAAATAATCAACTCCTAGGTTCTTCAACAATTTCAAAATCTTCTGGAAGTTGAAAAATAGGATGGGAATGAAATATTACTTTATAACAAATTCATTTAATCCTTTCATTTCATTAAACTATGAAACTAAAATTAGATAATATATTCAATAAATATGATTCAAAGTTGAACATATGGTATATTCAGAAAATAATATTTTAAAATATTCTCAGCTTATGATTTCTAGGAAATGAAGAAAGTTGGAGAATATTTAGGGGTTGAGGTTGATTCAAAATGGAGGCTAAATCAAATGTTAGTTACATTATCAAACTTTAAAGAGAATAGGGAATAGAATGTGCTTTTTAATGACCTTATAGTTACTAACTGTGAATTAAACTGAATGGTTCAGATTAGATGTTGGTAAAGAGAGATCACAGAAGGAAGTAGAATTAAGTAACTAATTTGTTATTACTTATAATAAAAAAACAATAGATCATACTCCCCCACCAAAAAGGATTAGAGATGCTATGGAAAAGTGCTAAATATGAAAGCAACCACAAGAAGAAATGTACAAATGTTCCTACATTCCAAAATTCTGAAAGAGGCATAGGCTTACATTAAAAATACAAAAATAAATACACAATAGAATATGTTAAACATTAAGGGGAAGAACTGTTGCCCCTAAGAGGAGAGAGAAAATAGCATAGAAGGGCAAACCCAGATCCTAGACTTCTTTGTTTTGTAGATGTGACTTTAGAAATCTACATTTTATATTTATCTCTAAAATTAGATTTTTTTTAAAAATTCTAAAAAATAAAACAAGAAACATGTGAGCCTAAATGTGTATTTGGTTTGTGGTAGAAAGAGAAATTTTTTTAAAAAGTGACTTTAAAGCATAGTAATTTGACCAAAACAAAATAAAACAAAACCAAAAACAAACAAACAAAACCCTGCAAAAGAAAATCTTAAACATTTAAGCAATCACTTTTGTTTTAGTTTTTCTACTTTTATACTGATATATTTGTAGGTGTAATGTGAGATAAAGCAAATGAGTAACGATTTCTTTTTCTAATTCTACAGTACAGTGTTATTGAGAACTCAGCAAAGATATAGAAATCTATAATGCAAAAGAGATTAAGCAAAAACTTTGGAGGCCTAAATTTGAATTGGATGCATCAATATGAGTTCATGAGAATTTTTTTTAAAGATTTTATTTATTTATTTATTAGATAGAGAGAGAGAGCACAAGCTCAGGCAGACAGAGAGGCAGGCAGAGGCAGAGGGAGAAGCAGGCTCCCTGCCGAGCAAGGAGCCCGATGTGGGACTCGATCCCAGGACGCCGGGATCATGACCTGAGCCAAAGGCAGCTGCTTAACCAACTGAGCCACCCAGGCATCCCTAGTTCATGAGAAATTTTAATAAAAATATCTTTAAGAACAAATAAACATATTTCCTATATGTTTCTAGAAAAAAAAAAAAAGCTTAGAAACAATTACCAACCATTAGCAATGAAGAAATCTGGTCTTGAAATATATAGGTATTTCATATGTATCTATATCTATATCTATCTATCATCTATCTATCTATCTATATATATATAAAGTTTTTTTTTTCTCTCACTTGAAGGAATGAGAACTCCTTATAGGAAAGACTGAAACAGGAGAGACTGAAGATGAAATAGACTGCATTATCATATCATAGAGTACAGAATCTTTCAAAGATGTTGAGTGCTGTGTCAAAATGATGCAGGAGTCATTTGAAAAGGATCCCACTTGAACAAAATATGGAAAGCTTGAATATCAGTATCACTTGCAACAGATTGAAATATACAAAATATATTAAAAGCCAAGAGATCACAATAAGACCAAAGCACAAAACAAAAAAGAACTACCATCTACCAATTTGTTATGATTGAAAGATGTTTTTTCATTATTTTGAAGCTGATAAAAAAGGAAAAATTACACATTTATCCCATCTTTCCCACACTAACTATTCCACTGGGCAACCAAACACTAGATAACTAGACAAAGGAATCTTCTCTCTAGAGAAGTATTCTACCTAAGATACAAATAAGACATGATCTAGTAAGAAGAGCACTTTTTGGTGTGAATTAAAGGAGCTATGAAATTATATATAACTGTTGATATCAATAGAGACAACCAACTATTATGTGCATCATGAGGGAAAAACAGAATGCCACATGTATAATAGTCATGCCAGATAAATAACAAAAGTAAACTCAAAAAACAAAAAACAAAACCACACACACACACACACACACACATACACACACATTCATTCACATACAATGTATATCTTACCAAGCTTCTAAGTTTTATTTTCATTCACAGAAAATAAAAGAACCGAAAAAATCTTATTAAAAATGCCATCGTTATGTAGTCACCAAATTCCAAAATGTGAGAAAATGGTGGACACAGAGCCAGATTGTCTCAATTACTCACCGTAACCGAATAAAATTTTCCAGAGAAAGAGAGCAAGTGAACCTGCAGTATTAAAGAGTCTTAATTATATTCTATCCAATAAGCAATCTACAAAGAGAAAGATATATAAACTTTATGATACAAGTGAATATTTGAACAACGAATGTTTTACAATGTTAAGGAAACATTCATATATTTAGTTGTGATAATGATCCTTTATTTTTATACTGAACTTTAATTTTTTAGAGCAGATTTAGGTTCATAGCAAAATTAAGCAGAAATTACATAGAATCCCATATGTCCTGTGCTCCTCCTCTGACATACTCTCTTCCCCTATGTCTGTCCCACTATCAACATACCTTAACAAACCGGTACTTTTGTTAAAATTGATGAGTCTAAATTGACTCATTATTACTACACTAAGTCTGTAGTTTAATATTAGTGTTCACTCTTGGTATTGTATAATCCATGGGTTTTGACAAATGTATAATTGCATGTATCTGCCATGAGAGCATCATACATATTAGTTACATCATCCTAAAAATCCTCTGTCTTCTGCCTATTCATCCTTCTTCCCAATCCCTGGAAACCACTGATCCTTTTTACTATCTTTATAATTTTACCTTTTCCAGAATGTCAAATAATTGGAATTATACGGTTATGTAAAGTTTTTAGAGTGGTTTCTAGTACTTAGTTATATTCATTTAAGGCTCTTCCATGTCTTTTCATGACTTGGTAACTCATTTCTTTTTAGTGCTTAATAACGTTCCGTTGTCTGATTGTAGCACAGGTTACTTGTCCATTTACCTATGAGAAGACATCTTGGTTGCCTTCATACTTTGGAATTATGGAGACAGCTTCTAAAACATCTGTGTGCAGGCTTTGGTGTGGACATAAGTTTTCAACTTAATTTGGGTAAATACCAAGGAGCAAGATTGCTGAACAATATGGTAAGAGTAAGTTTAGTTTTATAAGAAATAGCCAGTCTTCCAAAGTAGCTAGACCATTTTTCATTCCTACCAGCAATTAATGAAAGTTCTTGTTAGTTTATATCCTTTCCAGCATTTGTTATTAGTGTTTTGAATTTTTGCTGTTGTAATAGGTGGGTAGTGGTATTTCTTTGTTGTTTTACTTTGCAATTCTCTTATGACATATGATGTTAGGAATCTTTTCATATGCTTACTTGCTATCTATTTATTGTCTTTGGTGAGGTGTCTATTCAGGTCTTTTGACAAATTTATTGGTGAGGCTGTTTTCTTATTGTTGAATTTAAGTGTTCTTTGTATATTTTGAATAGCAGCCCTTTATCAGATGTGTCTTTTGCACATTTTATTTCCCAGCCTGTGACTCATCTTCTCATTTTTAGTGTCTTTTACAGAGCAGAGGTTTTGCAATTGTAATTGTAATGAAATCTAGGTTATCAGTTCTTTCATATATTGTGGCTTTTGTGTTGTGTCTAAAATTATTACCATGCCCAAGGTCAATTAGATTTTCTTCTGTATTTTCTCCTAATAGTTTTATAGTTTTGTGTTTTACATTTAGGTCTATGATCCACTTTGAGTTAAATTTTGTGAAGGGTATCAGTACTGTCTATATCTATATCTATATAATGTACAAATATATTGCATATGATGTCCAGTTCTATTATTATCTGTTGACAAGACTATCTTTGTTCTATTTTATTGCCTTTGCTCTTTTATCAATGATCAGTTGAACATATACATAGGGGATCTATTTCTGGGCTTTCTAGTCTATCAATCTATTTGTTTATTCTTTTCATCAATATGACACTGTCTTGATTACTGGAGCTTTGTAGAAAGTCTTGATATCAAATAGTGCCAAACCTCTGACTTTGTTTGGATTTCTTTTAAAGAATGATGATATTAAGTGTTGGAGAAGGTACGGAATTACAGGAACAAATATACATTGCTGGTGGGACTACAAATTGTTAAAACAGTTTTTTAAAGCCATTCAGTAAATATCTGGTAAAGTTCATGTCTTTTAATTCATTTTCCCAAGTTTTTATAAGTACAAAGCTTTGGTATATATGATAAAACAGATATTGCAGTCCATTTCAGCAAAAACAATTGTAAATGAGGCAAATGCCTGTTAATATGGGAAAAACTAAAGCATGGGGTAGTTATAAATTATTGAAATGAATTTTATCTAAATGTATTATAAATACTAAAAACAAAACTGTTTGAAAAACGAAGTTATATTTTAAAATGAAGGGTACTTACATGATAAACTGTAGTGTAAAATTTTAAAAATCATAATATGTTAATGCAGACACATAGTAATTTCCTACGAAAATATCTTAAAAACAACAGCATATCCCCCCAATATCCTATCATGTTGGGGATGGGTATCTATGTATCATTGCCATAGAAAAATTGGTCTCCACATATCCTTCTTCTCTCAACTTAATATTTCTTCCATGATGCTTCTGCTTGCCTCCTTTAAAATTCATTTCTTTCCTATAGCAAATCAAAGATCAAATCAATTTCCTCCATGAAACCTGTTTATGCAAACTCTTGAGTTACTTGCCAACAGAAAGATGACATGAAAAGTCAACTTTTGACTTCTATGAGTGTTTCATTTTTTGGAATCTAAAAAACAATTTTAAGTAGAAGTTATCTCTAAAAAGAAATAGTTAAGGACAAGAGAGTTGTCACTAAAAAGGAAATTAAATGATAGTTCAATTTTCATAGAAGTTGAAAATGCATTTCAGAAATAATGAAATGGTAAACTTTCCTCATTAGGGCCATGTGTATAAATTAAGAATAGAAGTTAGTAAATGATAAATAGGGAATATGTAGGCATATCCAGAAAACTTTGTTCTAGAATACTTCATTTATTTGTTGACAGGAAATTCTTTATGAAGTTGTTTCTTTTGATAGACCTCCAGGATGTAAAAATAGTGCCTATATCTAAACTTTATTTTCATTTACAGCATTTATTAAATGACAACTTAAATGACTATCATTGTGCATACTTATCTCCTCAAAATCTTTTATCTTGGTATCTTTATAATGTTTAAGTGTCTTCCACAAAGTAGGTGTACAAATAAGAAAAACAGCCTAGTAAATAAAGAAATAAAAATAAAAGAGTCAATGAATGGAAAAAGTGTCTAGTACCCTGAGAAAAATCACATAGATTCGGGGACTCTAGATTTTGGTAAACAAGTTGACTATGTTTTTGAAAATATTCTGTTGAAAAGATAGAGCATGTCCTCTCAAACTTTACAATTCATCTAGGAATTTTGTTAAAATGCTGATTGTGATTCAGGAAGTTTAAGTGCAGCCTGAGACTCTGCCTTTCTAATAAGCATGACTATTGATCTTCCCAGCAAGATTTAAGACACATAATTTCATATTATTGCTTCTGCTATCAGGATCCTAGACCCCTTTTTGGGACTCTGGCCCCATGGAACTTAGTAGATCACACAATTTAGTGATTAAAGCTCAGACTTAAATGTCTGACAGACTTAGGTTAGATTCCCATCTCTAAATTTGGTGGAAAAGTTAGTTCTCTACATTACTGTATCCGAAATACACATACAATGAAAATGCCCACCTATATGGTACATATGAGGAACAAACGAGAAAAAAATGTATATAAAATATTTAGACTTGTGACTTGCTTATGGTGGTAAAAATAACATAAATTTGATAGTAGTGATCCTAATGGTGATAAAAATGGAGAAGTGGTAATACTATTGATTAGTGTGGTGTAGAAAATATAAAACTAGCACATCTTAGGGACACTTTATTGACCTAATGATCCCTAAGAGTATCTCTAAACGTTCTATGTAGGGTTGGCAACTCTTCATACTCCTAAACACATTTCAAAATTCTCTCTCTCATTTTCTCTCCTGCCATTAACAAAACAATTAAGACTACTTAATAAAAAGCTAATGGAAGCACTTGCAATTTTATAGCATTTCCCTTAAGAAAAGCTTCCAGAGATTAACTCTGGAGATGAGTAAAACTTAGAAATATGTTGAAATTAGTTTCCTTCAAATTTCTTTAGTTAGATTTGAAACAAAAAAGAAAGAAAAATGAAAATATAAAAAAAAATTACTCAACTCCTCATGCTTCCTGCTAAGTACTCATGCTCCAACCTTCCTTCAAGTTTATAATAAATGTGGGAACTTCATGGCAGATAAAATAATTCATTATTTTCAGGATGCCTGGGTGGCTCAGTGGGTTAAGTGTCTGCCTTCAGCTCAGGTCATGATCTCTGGGTCCTGGGATCGAGTCCCACATTGGGCTCCTTGCTCAGCAGGGAGCCTGCTTGTCTCTCTGCCTCAGCCTGCCACTCTGCCTGTTTGTTCATGCTCTCTCTCTCTGAAAATAAATAAAATCTTTGGGGCACCTGGGTGGCTCAATGGGTTAAAGCTTCTGCCTTCCGCTCAGGTCATGATCCCAGGATTCTGGAATCGAGCCCCGCATCGGGCTCTCTGCTCAGCGGGGAGCCTGCTTCCTCCTCTCTCTCTCTGCCTGCCTTTCTGCCTATTTGTGATCTCTGTCTGTCAAATTAAAAAAATATATATTTAAAAATAATTCATTATTTTCTCCTGCCAAATATCAAATTTATGGAGATAATTGATTTGGTCATATATGACTCAGATCAATCTGCGATAACCAAAACAAACTTTTAAATTCAATAAAGAAGTAAAAGTGCTTTTTAAAATAATCCAAATATCCAAGGCAAACAAAACCATTTTTTCAAAGAGATATCTGCACTCTCCTTTTCATTGCAGCATTATTTATAATAGCCAAGGTATGGAAATGACCTAAGTATCATCTATAGATGAATGAATAAAGAAACTGTTGTGTATATAATATGGAGTATTATTTAGCCTTAAAAAGAGAAGAAAATCCTGCCATACACAATAACATGGAACAAACTGGAGAGCATAATGTGGAGTGAAATAAGCCAGACAGTGAAAGCCAAGACAAATACTAGTGTGTCACTTATATATGAAATCTAAAAAAAAAAAACAAAAAACTTATAAGGTCTGAGAATCTAATGTAAAACATGCTCACTAGAGTTATTAACAAAATATTGTACAGTTGAAATTTGCTGACAAAGTAGAACTTAAATGTTCTCACCATAAAGAAAAAAGGTAAGAATATGAAGTGATGGTGTGTTAAATAACTCAGTGGGGGAATCTTTTCACCATGTGTATGTATATAAAACCATCACATTGTACACTTTAAATATTTTACAATTTTACTTGCCAATTATATAGCACTAAATATTTTAAATGTTAAAAATAAATACATAAATGTGGACATTTATTTTTTTATTTCACCAATTAGCTGTTACAATAAAAGGAAAAAATACTTCATTATTAATAGGCAGGGCATTTGGTTTTGGGTGAATTTCAAAATACCAGTGGAGGGTTTATAGAGGCCAAATAACATTTCTATTCCTGTTACATAATGGATATCACTTTGCTAATCCATAACCAAATCTGCCATAGTTAAGATTTTTTTTTTCTTAGCTATAGATCAATCCATAAAAGTAGAATGAAACTAGAAAGAGACCATGCAGATTTCCAACCATTCTTGTAACTAATAAACATGGCTCTTTAGTAAACAATCATTCTCTCTTATCCTCCTTTCTTTTTGATAGAGGATAAACCACAGAAATCCAAGAAGGAAGAACAAGTAAAGATCATGAAAGGTAAATATTTTCATATTACACAGGATGCACCCTAAATTCTTCTCAGATATGAAGACAAATATCATTAAGAGACTTTGATAAATTCTTAGCCTTTAATTTGACTTCCTAATTTCATACATTCAAGATAGCTAGGCTTTCAAATTTTGCTAAATGCTTGAAATTTTTGTTTAGTAGAATGCTAGTTTTAATAAGAAAGAACTAATAAAAAAAAAATCTTCAGAAGCTCCTGTCACCAGGCTTCTGGTTATCTTAAAACCTAACAAACAAACAAATAAATAAATAAATAAAATAAAAATTGTGAAGCTTCACGAATACTCACTTGTCCTCTTTTGACAGTGAAAACCAGGGTGGATAATTTAAGCTTGAAAACATAGAAAGCTTAACATATAGAGCCCAGAAGAGTCTTTACAATGTTTCACTTGAGTTCAGGACTTAAGTATATATGACTTCAGTGATCCTTATAAGAAAAGGTAGAATGGTTTAGTGGACCAGAATATGTGAATTGGAATCAGATGCCCGTGAAAGCCAACCTTGAACTTGCCATCTTGAGAAATCCTTTTAATCATTTTGTCCTTTGAGAATTGTCATTTACCAAGAAGGGTGTACCACCTAACACAGATGCCAGAATGAAAATTTATAACTTATATTAAGCAGAAGTAACAATGTCATTAAGCAGATCATGACTCTATTACAACATATCCTGGGCTAAGAGTGAGAAATGAGAGCAATTGGATTCAACATATTGGTCTAGTAAGCAATACACTCCAACCAACTACACCTTCATACACAAAGCAAAAGCACATATTGCCATTTAGTCATCTTGCTAAAAATTTAAAATAAATGTCTTTGCAAATGTTAATGTTCTCATTCAAAATGTTCTTTTCTAAAATTGGAATCATTTTTCAGTGCTTTCGTTTTTCACATTTGTAGCATTGTTTTGTAAATGGATAGCTCTAAGCAATTTATAATGAGGTTATATTAATTTGCTAAAACAAATTCAGAATCCTTATATGTATATTATTTGGCTTTATATCATGCAACAAATGTCATAGTTGCATCATCACGTGCTATTTTTGAGATGTTTAAAGAGGAAGTAATGTTTATCACAGTTGTTTATCCATTTAATTCATTTATTTATTCAGCAAATAATTATTAAGTACCTTACATTTCCAAAGTCTATGACAATTGCTAGTTATACAGTGTTAACAAAATGCACGCAAGCTATGCCATTGTGAAACTTACACTTTAGTAGGAAACACAAACTGGAAATAAATAAATGAATAAGTATAAAAATGAATAATAAGAGCACAAGGTTTTTATTTTTTTGAAAAATCACCTATCCTAAATAAGCACAGTTTTGTAAGTTTTTAGAAAAAATTTATTTATTTATTTATTTATTTGACAGAGAGACAGAGAGAGAGAGAGAGCATAAACAGGCAGAATGGCAGGCAGAGGGAAAGGGAGAAGCAGGCTCTTCACTGAGCAGAGAGCCCAAAGTGGGGCTCGATCCTGGGACCCTGAGATCATGACCTGAGCTGAAGGTAGATGCTTAATTGACTGGGCCATCCAGGTGCCTTGCACAGTTTTATAAGGTTAAATGTTAGAATTAAGGCATGAGTCCGAGGATGTGGAATTTAGGCTGAGATCTGGACTTTGATGAAATTTTAAGCAGGCCAGTAAAGGACATTTCATAGAATGCATAGCATGTGTGAATGCCTGGAGTAGGAAAGTAGTCAGAAAATTCAAGAACTGGAAGGAGGACATTGTTACAGGCACAGTGAGTTAAAGAGAGAATGCCTGGAGATGAAGTTGGTGAGGTATTCAAACCTAGAATGTATAGTCTCAGGTTTACTTCCTTGGAAAAATTCAATTGAATGGCATTGATTTTTTTTTTAATTTTTTTTTTTAAGATTTCATTTATTTATTAGTTAGAGAGAGAGAGATCACAGGCAGACAGAGAGGCAGGCAGAGGCAGAGGGAGAAGCAGGCTCCCTGCTGAGCAAGGAGCCCGATGTGGGACTCGATCCCAGGACGCTGGGATCATGACCTGAGCCGAAGGCAGCCGCTTAACCAACTGAGCCACCCAGGCGTCCCTGATTTTTGTTTTTAATAGGGAGATATTATAGCTGTCTAGTTGTAAAATACCACTTTGAAATTTATGAATAATGATGCATTTGAGGGCAAGAATAAAGCAGGGACACCAATGAGGAGTCTTTTGCAGCCGTCCAGAAAAATGATAGTGGTTGAGTTACTGATGCCAGCAGAAATGCAAACAACTATACCAAGTTGAGAATACAGAGAATGAGAACAGACTGAGTGAGAGCAGAGAATGAGAGAAGTGACAAGAATACTCTAAAAATATCTATTCTGAGTATCTGCATGATAGAGGTGCCATTTATTTAAATACGAAAAAAATAAAGCAAGAAATAAGTAAAATCTGATAGAAAAGAGCAAAAGGTAAATTTTTGAACACAAAAGTTTATCATTGAGAAGCATTCTAGTGAATGTATCAAATTTATGTATCAAATACATAAATTTGCATCTTGTTAGCAGGTTCATGGCTAGAGATTAAAATGTGGGGTCATTTAAATCCATTAGCCATTAAAGACTGATGAGGGAGCAGTTTTCTTGTAGCAATTTGAGTAGAAACCAGATTGGAGTACATTTTAGAATGAAAGGAAACTGAATTAAGTGAAAACTAATTCTAAACAGCTTTTTTTTGAGAAACTTACATGAAGAAAAGCATGTTAGATGTAAGCTTTGCCAGAGAGTGGTTTTTACTTGTTTTTCTTTTTTATTTTTTTAAAAGGTTTTATCTATTTATTTGATAGAGATTACAAGTAGTCAGAGAGGCAGGCAGGGAGAGAGGAGGAAGCAGGCTCCCTGCTGAGCAGAGAGCCCGATGCGGGGCTTGATCGCAGGACCCTGAGACCATGACCTGAGCTGAAGGGAGAGGCTTTAACCCACAGAGCCACCCAGGCACCCCTTTAATTTTTAATATAGAAGAATAGCGGGGCATATTTGAATGTTGGAATGATTGAAATGGAAGGGAAACCGTGAACACACAAAGCAGAGAAGTAAGCTGAAAGAAACAAGTTTAAAAAGAATCATCAAGATCTTGAGCAATTATGAAAGGACTGGGTCAGTGGTGGGAAATGGTGGTACAGCATATACAAGGAGGGAAGGATTGATGATCTTTAAAAAATAAATTCCTTCATCCAATTGCAAAAGAGCCCCGCCTATAACTACACTGTTTCAGATCATAGCTGTGAAAGTTTCTGCTGCAGTTTTACACCAATTTGTTGATATCCTGTCCTTCCAAGTTTGAGACTAACAGGTTGGTTATGAAGCGTGTATTTCAGTACGTACCTTTACTTGTATATACAAGGCTCAATGTATGGAGTGGCCATGAAAGCTTTATACTCCTAAGACTTCTACTTCCTCGGCTAAGTATCTGATAATAAAAGATCTGCACAAAAATTGCTGAAGATCACAGGGGAAAATGAAAATATGTGGTGAGAAAGGAATAGAACATGTATCTCCTTACATAGATACATTGTATCTGCCTTGAAGAAGACTGTGCTTCAAGCAAAATAATTTTGGTTCTTTCACTGCTTTCTCCTGGTTCTGATGATTCTCATCTTTTCTTATTTTAGGAAAACAGATTGGTCTAGATAGAATGAATACAAATGAACAATAAAAGTAAAGGGGCACTTGTAGATGAAATCATGTCTAATTCATCTCATGTTCTGAATATGATTTTTGTCGAAATGTGCATGGAGGGGTTACAAATGAACTACGGTTTCAACAAAGGGAACTAAATTGCAATAATAATTACCAAGCTGATTTTAGGGTACAGGATTTCACTAATATGTGTTATAGAATCTATGGGGAGAAAATATCTTGTATGAAGTCTAGAGAAAAAAAAACATCCCAGGGATTAAAATTAAAAATATATGGCAGATAAGAATCATATGGAGAACTTTCAACTTTTGGGGGCTCATGTCCAGCGACTTGGATTCAGTAAGTCTGAAGTAGGTCCTGGAAATCTGTGTCTAAACAAATTTTCCAAGCAATTGGCTTGCAAAGTGACCATATATCACAATTTTGAAAATAGAAGTTTAAAAAACATAATCAGAACTGCTCTTTTATAAAAAATCTAACTTCTAGGGGCACCTGGGTGGCTCAGTGGGTTAGGGCCTCTGCCTTAGGCTCAGGTCATGATCCCAGGGTCCTGGGATCGAGCCCCATGTCAGGCTCTCTGCTCGGCGGAGAGCCTGCTTCCTCCTCTCTCCCTGCCTCTCTGCCTACTTGTGATCTCTGTCTGTCAAATAAATAAATAAAATCTCTAAAAAAAATAAAAATAAATTTTAAAAAATCTAACTTCTAGAAGTTAAGCTAAGTAGAAATAATACAGGATGGAGAGGTGGTCATACTTGGTTGAATTCACAGATTATTTTGATTTAAGATGAGCGATCTTATCTTTTTGTAGACAGGGTATGGCAAAAATAAATATCTGAAACTTGTAAATCTAGGATTTTATTAATTAAAATAGATATTGGCAAATATTATCAAATTTATGAATTTACCAAGAGAATAATTTATAAAATCAAATTTGTAACTTCATGTAATAGCATTTTTCACATTTTCCATTACAATTTCTTTTTTTTAATATATATGTTTTTAATTTATTTGTTAGAGAGAGAGAGTAAGCACAGGCAGACGGAGTGGCAGGCAGAGGCAGAGGGAGAAGCAGGCTCCCCGCCGAGCAAGGAGCCCGATGTGGGACTCGATCCCAGGACACTGGGATCATGACCTGAGCCGAAGGCAGCTGCTTAACCAACTGAGCCACCCAGGCGTCCCTCCATTACAATTTCAAATTAAATATGGCCAATGAATTTCAAACTTGGTCTTACAATTTTTAAAAAGCGTATTTCTATAATTTATTGCAATTATATGTACATCAGCAGAGACCAACAAGCTTAGCAACAATTACAGCTGGGTAGAAAGGTATTGTCATAATGAAACAATCACTTAGAAATATTGAAATACTGAAAGAAAAAGGAAGGTTATTGAGTAATATAACTGGTCCCAACAGCTAAATGATTTCATACCCGCAACATTCCTAAACCACACGGGTCACAAACACCAAAACAAAGCTATTCAAAGGACATGATATTCTTTCCTCGGTTGTAGTTGGAAGAATTAAATCAGAAAAATTCTACACGTCTATTCCGCCAGCAATACCACAGTGTCTTTTTAAAATATTTTTATGAACGTATAATGTATTATTTGCCCCAGCCACAGCGTCTTAATTAGGCTTACTGTATAGTAAATAGGAGAACTGGGTAGAGTGATTCCTCCCACTTTATTCTTCTTTTTCAAAATGTTTTCATTTTCTAGGTCCCAAGCCCTTGCATATAAATTTCAGAATTAACCTATTTATGTCTACCAAAATCTATGGTCTGATCTTGACAGAAATTGCATCAAACCTATATCAGTTTGGGGAGAATTGCCATCTTTACCTGGTTGACTCTTCCAATCCATTACTTTGGTTAACAGGTATTATCAACAGCGCACTGTCTATGGGTTAAGCTGCACAGAATGTATTTCATCAAACTGAAATAATTGTAACATTAGATAGGCTTGCAATTTGTTTATTTTT
>RCUC01147965.1:0-26222 GCA_003697995.1 Taxidea taxus jeffersonii
CGGGCAGCTCACCTGCGGTTCCCAGGCTTTCCTGGCCCATCAGTTATTGAATGCAGGTATACAGCATATGGTCATTTAAGCCTCATAACAACTCTGTGAGATGGATGCAATTTTTATCCTCATTTCCAAAGGAAGTGGGGCCCAGTAAGGTCAGTGTCACAACTAGGAAGTGGTAGAATCAGACTGGCACCAGGACCACCTGCCCAGATCCACACTAAGACGTGCCGGCTTTGTATGCACAGGGCTCCTCCTCCTGGCTCCTCATGAGGCCAGGTGGGAGATGCTGGACCCATCTCAGCCTTACAGCTCCAGGACTAGGCAGGATGGCTACTGCGATGCCCAGAATTATCCATCCGAGTGCAAGGGCCAGTGGGAGCAAGGTGGGGGAAAGACGAGATTTCCTGGTTAATTAAAGGCTCTGCTGGGTGAGTGCCAGCCAATTCCTTAGAAGAGGAGCCGAGAGATCCCTGGGGCTCCCTCATCAGGAAGGGAGTCTTGCTGAGTGCTCTCAAACAAAAATAAAAAATAGGCTTCCTATGACAGCATGTGGCCAACTTCAGAAAATTGTCCCCTGGAGAGGAGCGGGTGCGGGCAGAACCTCTAAGGAGGCTCCAGAAGCTCCTGATAGTCTGTCAGAGGCTGGCGGTGAGCCGAGTAAGGGGCCCAGCAAAGTGCCAGAGTGACCCCCCCCCCCAGTGTCCTTGGGGCTTGTGGGCCAAGGACCGCACATGTCTCAGGACGGGATTTCCCTTCACGCCATCTCCAAACGCCATCCCCGCAGTGAGCGATGCCAGGCTGAGCTCTGACACTAAGCAGGTTATGTGATTAGTGCCACCGCCGTTCAGTCAGCAGACAAATTAATCTCCTTAAGTGGCTCAGTGGAGGATGGAGATGCGTGGGTCTAAAGGCGGGAGGTCTCCACTGGCCGCAGCAGGCATGGGACGCTGGCTGGGAAAGCTGCACCCAGATGGTCTCTTGGCTTCCCCCAGGCTCGCTGTCCCCATCCCTTCCCTCAGCCTGGGCCGCCCCCGGTCTCTTCTCAGGGCTGCCATGGTGGCCTGGCACCGAGCGGGCGCTCCGAATGCTGGCTATGGGGTTGAAGGGCCTGAACCCAGTCTTCCCCACTGCATGGAGCTCAGGAACTGTCCTGTCCCTCTTGAGCTCAGAGCCTGGCAGTGGGCCTGGCTCACCATCGGCGCTTGCGACTTAGGGGAAGAAGGAATGCGCAGCATGGGCCAAGTGCCTGGTTGGAGCCCTGGGTTGGAGACTTTTGAGGGCCTCTGTCAAGGGCAGGGGAGCTGAGGAGCAGACTTAGGAATGGGACGGAATAAGCCGAGTGGTAAAATCCTCCCTTGTTTTTCTCTTGTCCCTCCTGAGGGTCCAGGGGCTGTTATTTTGCCCCAGATGTGTAGGGATCGATCTAGAAGGCAGCAGCACAGTGGTGGGAATGACCGTTGCAGTAAGGATAGTGGTAATTTCGTCAAGTGTTTTCTTGCATCAGGCTCTGTACTGAGGACTTCACTAGACTGTCCCGTTGGGTCCTCCCAGCAGCCTCACAGGGTAGGTGTTACTTTCCCCATTTTACGGAGAAGGAATCAGCGGCTCTCTGGCCATGTCCCAGAGTCATGAAGCAGTAAGTGGTGGAGCTGAGATGTGCACCTAGGCACTTTGGCTTCCAAGTCTGGGATGTTAAACAACAGAACCCTACACCCCAAAGCAAGGCAGGACCTTGCTGTCGAGTTCAGAGGTGGTATTTGCAGGACCGCCTTAGGACAGAGAGTAGATCATAAGTGTATATTGCAAAGACAGTGTCCTGGTTTCTGAACCCTGCCTTGCCATCCTTCCTTTGTCCCCCTTCCTCCTCCAGCTATGAATACAGCCCAGGGGTGCAGCCTGAAAGTAGCCTGTGTCTCAGCTGCTGTGTCAGATGAATCCGTGGCCGGGGACAGTGGTGTGTATGAGGCTTCCGTGCAGAGGTGGGTCCCTGAGTCTTGGCTCTCTTGGGGAAGTCTGAGAATGCAGAGCCAGGGCTCCCTCTGGTATGTGGGAGGGCATGGCCAGATGACCCCATCTTCCCCCCAGGAGCCCTGTTTAGGATATGTTGAAGATGCACGTAGCACTGCTCCTCCTGGGGCCAGGGGCACATCACATTTGCGGAAGTACTGGTCCTGGGGTTGCCACGGAGGAGCATATAGCTAAGGGGGCAGGTACTGGAGAAAGGGCAGCCCCTTCCAGAGAGGAATCCTGAGCAGTTGTGGGAAGGAAGGGTCTGCAGGGAGTCTGAGCAGACCCAAACTTCCCTCCTTGAGGACCCAACCACACCCTGCCAGAGAGAACCCTGTGTCTGGAAAATGGCTTTGGCCCTAGGTTACTGCAGGGAAGTCTGACCCTCTTCCCTACATTGCCTTCCAGATTGGGTGCTTCAGAAGCTGCTGCTTTTGACAGTGATGAATCAGAAGCAGTGGGTACAACCCGGGTTCAGATTGCCCTGAAGTAAGTGACTGGGAGGGTGAATGCAGAGGGGGTAGTTGGCAGCATCCTCCCAGCCTTGACCTTTATGGCTGCCCAGGGGAGAAAGACAGAACCAGCAGGACTTGCCAGGAGCTGTGGTCTCCCAACTAAAGGGAGCCAACCCTCTCCCTCCCTCTCAGCTCCACATTTTACAAAAGAGTTTAAAAATGAGGTCTTGAAGACCTTGCGACTTGCCCCAACTCAGAGCTGGCCGATGGCAGCGCCAGACCCTGAATGAGACCTCCAGCGTGCTGGTCCATTTGGTCACTGTTACTGTGGCCATTTGTCTTACCCTCTCATCGAGGTTTCCACCCGCTGGGGGTTGCAGCCCAGTTTTGTTATTCTTGTGGTTTTCTCTTGGTGCAAGATGACCTCGACATTATTTTCAGGAGAAATTCATTGCCAGCATTTAAATATCAAGAAATTTGAGGGACGCCTGGGTGGCTCAGTTGGTTAAGCAGCCGCCTTCGGCTCAGGTCATGATCCCAGCGTCCTGGAATCGAGTCCCACATCAGGCTCCTTGCTCAGCAGGGAGCCTGCTTCTCCCTCTGCCTCTGCCTGCCTCTCTGTCTGTCTGTGCTTGCTCTCTCTCTCTCTCTAACAAATAAATAAATAAAATCTTTAAAAAAAAAAAAAGAAATTTGAGATAGCGCAGTCTTCTGGCTTCTCTTTAAAAATTGAGACTGACAGCTCTGTACCTACACCCCTGCATGGCAGCAAAGCCCAGGCCCTCTGCCCCCGCGCTCACCACAGCCCCCCGAGCAGCCAGCGGCCACATCGGTGATCATTAAGAGAGAGAGAAATGTGTCACTCATAGGTGCTCCGTATGTCCCTCTCTATTTCAGGTATGATGAGAAGAATAAGCAGTTTGCAATATTAATCATCCAGCTCAGTAACCTTTCTGCTCTGCCGCTGCAGCAGGACCAGAAAGTGTGAGTATATAGTTGACAGGGTGTCTGTCACCCTCTCAGCCTCTGTGGCTTTCCCTGGGGGCGCTCTCCTGACAGTGGACCCTGAGTGTGTTTAATACGTGTGGCCGTCATCATGCCACGCATCCGTACCGTGAGTGTGGATTCAGGCGTGATGGTGAACTCACTAACTGTAAAGGGAAGCACTCTCCACGGCTTTAGTTCCTTCCCAAGTACGTTGTGAGCACCTGCCGTGGGCCAGCGTAAGAGTGAGGTGCTGAGCACATCCTTGCCCTTTGTGAACTCAAAGCCTTATGGAGAAGGTGGTCATGGCCCCTTTTGTCTGCTCTAAGCCCAAGTATTCCACGCAGCAGGAGATGGGTCTGCCATTCTCAAGAGTCAGTGCCCGTCACTGCGCTTCTGTCAGAAGGGTGTGATGGTTCTTACCTTACAGGGGATGATGCGGCGAACACTGCACTGTTTGCCTGTTGGCTCTTCCCACTGCAGACCGGCTCCCCGTTTCATTGCATTTCCTCTGCCTACATGTTTCTCCTTTGACTAGATGGTACACGTTGGGGCAGCAACAGGAGCTCCTATTTCCATCGTCTGCACCCAGCCAGCATCTGAGGCTGCGATGTGTGGGAAGGGGAAAGGCGGGAGGAAAGCCGGCCAAACAGAAGGACGACAAGATGGGACAGTAGAGTCGTTTTCAGTCTTCCGCTCTTACAAACAGAGCCAGAATGAATGACCTGCTCCGTATCTCATTGGTTCTTGTGCAGGGCTATCTGTGGGAGAGTATCGAGGCGCCGGCTGAATGGGTCACGGGGTCAGTGCCTCTGTAATTGTTCCCTCTGCCGGGGCTGTAGCATTTTGCCTTCCCATCAGCAGTTGTGTAAGGCTTCCCGAGTGTTAGCAAGCAGCCTTGCTGATTCTTCTGCGCACAGAAGTTTGCACACTGTTGGCCTCAGGCTCTACCCACTTTGAGGTTCTGAGGATTGGGGGATTCAGAAGAAGGAAGAGTGATGTGTTATCCGGGGGCCCTTTCTGCTTCCCTTACGAATACCTGCACAACCCCTTGAGAACTTAGACTCCCCACTGCTATTTGCTGAGGGATTTGCAGCAACCGTTTAGCCCAACACATCAGCCCAGATCGGGGCTGAGGTGGGCTCTTCTCTGTCTCCCTCTAGGAACATCCGTGTAGCTATCCTACCCTGCTCCGAAAGCACCACCTGCCTGTTCCGGACCCGGCCCTTGGACGCCTCAGACACCCTCGTGTTCAATGAAATGTTCTGGGTGTCCATGTCCTATCCAGCCCTTCACCAGAAGACCTTAAGAGTCGATGTCTGTACCACCGACAGGAGCCATCTAGAGGAGTGCCTGGTGAGGACTCTGTCTGTCTGTCTGTCTGGCCTTCTGTCCTTCTGGGGATGGGCCCACCTTGCAGTTTAGGGAAGAGGCTTAGAGAAAACGTAGGCTATGGTGTCAACACAGCTCATCCTGAGTTCCAGGCAGGGAACTCTGGGGCAGGCGAACAGCGTTCTCACACCCACAGGGAGCAGGGGGTGAGGAAGTGGGAAGCTCCTTTCTGAGCCCCGCAACTGAGGCCGCGTCCCTTGTGCCTGAGGCTGCGTTGCCTACGACTCTTAATTCTCTGTCTCATATATACAAAATCCAGCTAACACTGCCTACGTCACAGATGGCTCTCTGAGGATTAAATGAGGATTAAAGCAGTTTCTGGAACTTGAACATGCACACAGGTTACCCAGGGCTCTGGTTAAAAATGCAGATTCTGATTCAGCAAGACTGGGGGCAGGCGGGGACACCAGGAGATTCTGCATTTTTATTAGCTTCCTAAGCACTGCCGATTGCTGCTGGTCCCCACAGCAAGTAAAACAGTGATGTGTCTGTGCAGACTTGATGCTTGCTGGCTCTCATTTTCCACTCCTGCCCCTCCTCAGCTGGGGTACAGAACAACATCATCGCCGTTTATGTTGTTGATACTGTTATTGGCAATAATGCGATAGCATCCATAGATTGAAGGGACCTGCTGTGGCAAGGGCTGAGCTAAGCTCCATCCATGTGGTTTCTCTACCCTCGCTACAATCTTATGGAACAAGTACTGTTACGTCAGTGAGGAAACTGAGACGAGATCGGGCGCGTTCAGGGTGGTATGGCCGTAGACCAGTGAGGAAACTGAGAAACAGAGAGGTCACAGAACTGTGCGGGATCACACAGTGGCTGGAGCGATTAGAACCTACAGCAGGTTCACTCGCACCGCCCACTCATGTCAGCCCCTTGATGTCATTGGAGCCCACAGCTAGGACAGTGATTAAAGACTGGCGAGCAGGGGAGGCAGTGGATATTAGAGCAGAAAGCTTTTCTAAAGCCAGTCTCTTCTGCTGAAGCACTTCCTCAGCCCTGGGAATTCCTCAATGAGAAGAGAATCCTCTTCTCTCCTCCTAATTGGATGTCTTTTATTCCTCCTTCCTAATTGAAGTCTGGCCACTGCTGGTTGCCATGGCAGCAGCCAAAGTGCTCATCCCACTGTGACTTGTCTCCATCTGTGGCCAACGGGAAACCTACTTTCCCGTTTTCTGTGGAGATGTGGCATGTCAGGCTGCCGTGTTTTGGTGGTTAGAGGAGCAGGCGAGGACATGGGACTTGAAGAGAAAGGCTGTGTGCTCCCACGCGGTCTTCCTACAGTGCTGGGTTTGGGGAATCCCCGGTCTGTTTGGAGCTGCCTCGTCAGCCAGCCTGCAGCAGTGGTCCCCATCCTGAGCAGCGTCCATGTCTAGGACTGTGCTAAGAACTCTGTTTGCGGTATCGCACTCAACCCTCCCAGCAGCCTGAGGAAGAGATGTCAGAATTGCTTCCATCTGACAGATAAAGGATCAAGGCCCCATGGGGTGCCTGGGTAGCTTAATGGGTTAAGCGTCTGCCTTCAGCTCAGGTCATGATCCTAGGGTCCTGAGATAGAGCCCCGCATTAGGCTTTCTGTTCAGTGGGGAGTCTGCCTCTCCTCTCTGCTTATACACACACACTCTCTCTCTCTTTCTCTCTCTCTCTCTCGCCTTGTCAAATAAATAAATAAAATCTTAAAAAAAAAAAAAATCAAG
Source organism: Taxidea taxus jeffersonii (assembly GCA_003697995.1). Classification (NCBI taxonomy): domain Eukaryota; kingdom Metazoa; phylum Chordata; class Mammalia; order Carnivora; family Mustelidae; genus Taxidea; species Taxidea taxus. The sequence goes on from RCUC01147965.1 coordinate 6,536, forward strand.
GTCCCAGAATGCTAAGTAGCCTGCCCAGGCCATCCATCAAGTTGGTGGAGAAGCTTGTTTCCTTTGCAGCTTCCTTCCACACAGGCATTGTACTGTCCTGCCTCTCAGGGGGTTCCTGTGCCCCCCCCCACCCCCAGACCTGAGTTATGGGTTAGGATGAATACGAGACCTGCCTTCCCCAATATCTCAGGCAACGGTTCTACCAAATGCTTGAGTATGGCATAACAGGGGTCACAGGCTCTCCACCTGGGCCCTGGTTGTTCACGCCCTGGTCGTCCACTCCCAGCTGCTAAGCTCAGTGCCACTCGGCACAGGTTCTGTTAAGAAAGCCCATTTCCCAGGCCCCACTCCTATCCCACAGGTAACCATTACAACAAAGAGGCTCCCTTGCCCCTTTTCACCTTGCCTTCCCCACTGGGGAAAACCCCCGCCCTGTCAGAGTGAATTCTTCTTCACCCCTGCACTTGGTGGGAAACACAGCCAAGCTGTGGGGTCTCATTTTAAAATGGTAGTCATATGTTGGACACTGGGGAGGGTGTGTGCTGTGGTGCGCACTGTGAATTGTGTAAGACATGAATCACAGACCTGTACCCCTGAAATAAATCATACATTATTTGTTAATAAAAAATAAAATAAAATGAAATAAAATAGTAGTCATAGGGGTGCCTGGGTGGCTCAGTCAGTTAAGCATCCAGCTCTTGGTTTTGGTTCAGGTCATGATCTCATAGGTCATGATGAGGTCGAGAGCCCCAAGAGCCCTGTGTCAGGCTCCGTGCTCTGCCCCTCCCCCCAACACAAGTGTGCATGTATGCTCATGCTCTCCCTTTTTCTCAAATAAATAAATACATCTTTTTAAAAAATAAAATTGAGGGACCCCTGGGTGGCTCAGTTGGTTGGGCGGCTGCCTTCAGCTCAGGTCATGATCCCAACATCCTGGGATCGAGTCCCACATCAGGCTCCTTGCTCGCCAGGGAGCCTGCTTCTCCCTCTGCCTCTGCCTGCCACTCTGCCTGTGCTCGTCTCTCTCTGACAAATAAATAAATAATCTTTAAAAAAAAAAATTGAGGTCATCAACCTCATTAGGGTCATGAGCCCTAATGCAGCTCAGCACTGATACTGCCTCTCCCTAGGCCCATTGCCTTCCCCTTGTCCCAGGGGCAAATTCCTACCCTCTCCTCTGTCCTCACATTTCCAGCAGCAGCTTCTCCACGGTCAGGCTCCCCTTGCTGAGGCCCTTGCTTCACTCGCTCTCACTTCAGCCCCTCCCCACTCCCAGGGCATGGTATGGACTGTGCAAACCCAACATATGGCTAACGGCTGATTTCTGAAGCAGGCTTCTCTCAGGAACATCATGGCAGTGGTGACTCGGGCTCTCTCCTCTCATCAGTCCTTCCTCAACTGGATCTGGCCTGTCAGTATACCAACATGCTAGGAATGCCCCAATGCCTAAAAAGAAACCCAAAAAGCAAAAAGCAAAAAAAAAAAGAGAGAGAGAGAAGCTTTTTACCCATTTTTCCTTCCAGCTACTACCTTGTTTTTTTTCCTTTATAATAAAATGTGGAGAGGGTGTTCATGTTCTCTCTGTAAACCAGCTCACGTGGGATTTTGTCCTCACCATTCCACTAGAAGTGTGCTCAGTGAGGTCATCAGGGGCCACTTCTCCATCCTCCTCTCCCTTGGCCGGTCAGCTGTGTTTGTTCAATCGCTCTGCTCGGCGAGTCTTCCTCGGCATCCTTTGCCCTGACTTGGCCTCCAGGACACCTCACTCTCAGCATCCTTCCCTCATCACTAGCTTCTCTGTCTCCGCTGATTCTTCTCAGTTCCCCAACTGCTGTATGTCGGAGGCACCAGGGCTCAGGTCTCAGCCTTCTTCCTTTTCTATTCACATCCCCTGCCCCGGTGATTGAGATCCTCGTTCTCTGGCGTCCACCACCATGCCAGATATATGGCTCCAGCCAGGACCTCTGCATGTGCAGCTGCCTTGTTCTCCCACTGTCTGTTCCACATCTTCTCTTGCCTGTCCAGGAGGCATCTCGGATGAACTTGTCCGCGAGCACACCCCTGATCTTTCCGTTTTCGTCTTCATTGTCTCAGCTGACAGCAACCCCATCCTTCCACTGCCCAGGCTGGGGACCACAGGGTCATCTTTGACCCCTTTCTTCCTCTCCACCCCACATCCAGTCCTTTAGGAACTCCTGGCAGCTCCATCTTCAAAAGATCCCAGCCATTAGATGTTGATAGTGGGGGAGGTTGTGTGTGTTGGGGGACAGAGGGTGTATGGAAACTCTTTGTACTTTCCACTCAATTTTTTTTCTGTGAACCTAAAACAGCTGTAAATAATAAAGTTTAAAAATAACAAAACTAGGGGCATCTGGGTGGCTCAGTGGGTTAAAGCCTCTGCCTTCGGCTCAGGTCATGATCCCAGGGTCCTGGGATTGAGCCCCACATTGGGCTCTCTGCTTGGCGGTGAGCCTGCTTCCCCCTCTCTCTCTGCCTGCCTCTCTGCCTACTTGTGATCTCTATCTGTCAAATAAATAAATAAAATCTTAAAAAAAAAAATAACAAAACTAAAAGTCCTCTGCAAAAAAAAAAAAAAAAAGATCCCAGCCATTTACCACTGCCCCCTGCCCCACTGCCATCTTTCACCTGGATCCTGCAGCTGGCTCTACAGGTCTCCCTGTGTCTGTCCTTGCCTCCCTTCATCTCTTAACACGGAAGCCAGAGTGAGCCTGTTAAATTGCAAATCAGTGCATGAGACTCCTTTAACCTAAAACCTTAGGGTAGCTTCTGTCTCCACCTAGAGTCAACTCCTGGGCCCCTTGCCTGCCCCCTAAGGCCCTTGGGAATTCGCCCCTATTACTCTCCCAGATCTCATCCCAGGATGACTCTTCCAGCCTCCTCGTGCCCCTTGAATACATCAGCATGCTCCCCGCTCTAGGCCTTTACACTTGCTGTCCCCTCTGACCGGGATTCTCTTCTCCCAGATACTGATGGGCAAGGCTCACTCTCCTGCCTCATTCTGAGCTTGACCCAAAAGTCACCTCAGTGAGGTCTTCCTTCCACCCTATTTAAAATCACCATCCCTTTCCCCCTCTCTTATCCACCCCCGGTCCCATCTCTCTGTATCCTTTTTCTCTGCAGCACGTTCCCCCTTTGTTTATATCACAGATTTTAGGGGATATGTGATTTTCACTTTTTTTTAAAGATTTTATTTATTTATTTGTCATAGAGAGAGAGAGTGAGAGCAAGCACAGGCAGACAGAGAGGCAGGCAGAGGCAGAGGGAAAAGCAGGCTCCCTGCCGAGCAAGGAGCCTGATGTGGGACTTGATCCCAGGACACTGGGATCATGACCTGAGCCGAAGGCAGCCGCTTAACCAACTGAGCCACCCAGGCGTCCCAGTGATTTTCACATTTTATTGAATCTCTAAAATCAAGATGCACTTTATACTAGATGACGGGTCATAGTTTAATTGGCAACTAGTTTTCTTTCTTAGAGTGCATGCAATAGTATATTGTATAATTAATGGCATCTTAGAGTCCCATGAAATACAATCTAGTATTTACTTTCCAATTTGTTTATCTGATTCCCCCAGACTAGAATGTGAGCTCATGAAGGCAGAGTTTTATCTGCCCTAAATCTTCCTGTATCCCCAGCACCCAAAACAGTATCTGGCATGTAAAGGGTACTGTGTGTGTGTGTGTGTGTTGAATAAATAAACGAATGCCCTCAAAGTGAATCGTTTACCAAAGTAGACCATATTCTTACCTACGAGCCAGCCCAAAATACATGGTACATCTTGTTGGAATTACTAGTAATCTGATGGCAGTATCACACCTCAAAGCTATTCATTATGTTCATTCCCCCTTACCCCTCGAACATGACCTGGCGGGTAGGAGTTATTTACCTCATTTTCCCCACTTACTCACCACTGTTGTAGAAATTAGCCGTTAGCCACACGTTGGGTTTGCACAGTCCATACCATGCCCTGGTCCCTCCTGACAGAAGGAAAAACTGGGGAAAAGGATCCCAGGTGGATTGGAGAGGCCCCTCCTCATCCCAGGGGCCACTTGAGCCACCGCTTGGCTACTGGCCAACTTCACAAACTGGCTCATGGTGTTTTCTGCTACCCCGTTGGCACAGCTGCTGTTGTGTTTGGGGATGGTGAGTCAGCCAAGCCCTGGACCTGGTCAGGGCTCTTTGAAAGAGGGCTTGTTGAAGCAATAAGGCCTTTGAGGAATGGTGAGAATTATTTTATCATTTTTGCCACAGAGGATGTGTGTCACCGGAAATAAGTCCTCTCCCTGGGAGGTTACATTCAACTAGGTTGGTATAGTGTCATTTGACTCCATCTTAAGACATCCGTTTTATAAGACACGATTCAAAGAAAAACTGTACAGAAGGATTAACTAAAGAGAAATCTTGTTCCCCCTGACCCTTGCACCCAGTCCCCCCACCTATCCTAAATGGCTAACCACTTTGATTAGTGTTTTCTTTATCTTCCCAGCATTTCTTTTTGCACATATATTCATGTGATAGTTTACACTCCCTTGCATCTCAAATACAGTGCAAAATGTATGTCTGTATAGAAAGAGAATATGTGTATTGTCATCCCTTTTTCCATTTTTTTTTAATTTGAGAGAGAATGAGAGAGAGCATGAGATAGAGGAAGGTTAGAGGAAGAAGCACACCCCTTGCTGAGCAGGGAGCCGTATGTGGGACTCGATCCTGAGACTCCAGTTAGCTGAAGGCAGTTGTTTAACAAACTGAGCCACCCAGGTGCCCCACCTTTCCATTCTTACACAAAAAGTAGCGTACTGCATATTCCATTCTGCGCTGTTCTGGGTGGTTTTTTTCCCTTAACAATATAGCCTGGAGGGCACCTGGGTGGCCCAGTTCATTGGGCGACTGCCTTTGGCTCAGGTCATGATCCTAGAGTCCCGGGATCAAGTCCTGCATTGGACTCCCAGCTCTGCAGGGAGTCTGCTTCTCCTGCTGACCTCTCTCCTCTCATGTTCTCTCTCTCTCTCTCTTGCAAATAAATAAATAAAATCTTAAAACAAAACAAAACCCGTACAGCCTGGAAGTTTCTCCACATCAGCACCTAGAGATTTTCCTCATTTTTTACATAGCTATATAATAGCCCATTGGGTAGGTATATTGTAGTTTATTTCTGCAGTCTCCTGTTGCTGGAGCTTTGAGTTGTTCAGAATCTTCTACACTGGTCTTAGTGATAAGTTTTGGGATCTGACTTCAAAAAGGAGTCAGGCAACAAAAGCAAAAATAAGCAAGTGGGACTATATCAAACTAAAAAAAGCTTCTGCACAGCACAGGAAATCATCAACAAAATGAAAAGGCAACCTACCAAATAGGAGAAAGTGTCTGCAAGTCATGTGTCTGATAAAGGGTTAATATCCAAAATGTGCAAAGCACTTGTATGACTCCACAGTAAAAAAGCAAACAATCCAAGTTAAAAACGTGCAGAAGATTTAAATCATCATTTTTCCAAAGAAGATATACAGAAGACCAACAGGTACATAAAAAGATGATCACCATCACTAATCATCAGGGACATGGCAAATAAAAATCACAGTGAGAAAGCGCCTCACCCTTCTTAGAATGGTTATTATCAGAGGAACAAGAGACAGCAGATGTTTGCAAGGATGTGGGAAAAAAGAAAAGCCTTGTGCACTGTTGGTGGGGTCTAAGTCGTTAGGCAGGGCTGCTATGGAAAACCGTGGGCGGTTCCTCAAAAAATTAAAAATGGAATTACAGTGTGATCTAACAATCTCATATCTGGGTATATAAACAAGGTCTTTTTTTTCTTAAGATTTTATTTATATATTTGACAGAGATCACAAGTAGGCAGAGAGGCAGGTAGAGAGAGAAGGGGAAGCAGGCTCCCCGCTGAGCAGAGAGCCATCCATATGTGAGGCTCGATCCCAGGATCCCGAGACCATGACCTGAGCTGAAGGCAAAGGCCCATCCAGGCACCTCCATAAACAAGGTCTTGAAGAGATACTTGCACACTGTGTTCATAGCAACATTATTCATGAGTCAAGAGACAGAAGCAACCTGAATGTGTGTCTGTAGATAAATGGATTAAAAAATGTGATCTCTGGGGTGCTGGGGTGGCTCATTCAGTTAAGAGTCCTGACTCTTGGGCGCCTGGGTGGCTCAGTGGGTTAAAGCCTCTGCCTTCGGCTCAGGTCATGATCCCAGGGTCCTGGGATCAAGCCCCACATCGGGCTCTCTGCTCAGCCGGGAGCCTGCTTCCCTTCCTCTCTCTCTGCCTGCTTCTCTGCCTACTTGTAATCTCTGTCTGTCAAATAAATAAATAAATAAATCTTTAAAAAAAAAAAAGAGTCCTGACTCTTAATTTTGGCTCTGGTCACAGTCTCAGGGTCATGAGATTGAGCCCCATGTCAAGCCCTGTGCTGCTCGGAGCCTAGTTATGATTCTCTCCACACCCCCCACCCTGGCTCGCACACACACTCTCTCTGTCTCAAAAAAAAAGTGATCTCTGTATATAATGGAATACTATTCAGCCTTAAAAAGGAAAAAATCCTGTCCCATGCTACAACACAAATGAACCTTGAGAACATTATGGTAAATGAAAAAAGCCAGTCACAGAAAGACAAATAAGTGGGTGATTCCACTTATATGAGGTATCTGAAGTAGTCAAATTCATAGAAACAGAAAGTGGTGTTTACTTGGGACCAGGGGAAGAGAAAAAGGGGAAAAAGGAAGTTGCTTAATGAGTATAGAGTTTCAGATTTGCAGGATGAAAACATACTAGAGATCTGTTGCATAATGTAAATATAAACACTATTGAACTATACCGTTACAGTAAGAGGGCACATGACAACATGGATGGACCTTGATAACATATTAAGTGCAATAAGCCAGAGAGAGAAAAACAAATACTGTGTGATCTCACTTACATGGGAAATCTGAAAAACCGAACTCATAGAAACAGATTGATCGTTGCCAGAGGTGGGGGGTGCGGGGTGGGTAGGGGACATGGGTAAAGGTATTCAAAAGGTACAAACATCTAGTTATAAGATAAATAAGTTGTGGCCATGTGGTGTACAGGGTGGGAACTAGTTAGCAACACTGTATTACTTATTTGAAAGTTGTTGGGACAGATCTTAAAGCTCTTTTTAAGTAAACTGCATCTACGTGAGGCTCGAACTCATGACCCTGAGATCAAGAGTCACATGCTCTACCAACTGAGCCAACCAGGCGCCCCCCAAATCTTTATGTTGTACAACTTAAACTAATACAATGTTACATGTCGATTATATCTCAGTAAAACTGGGGGTTGGGGGATAGTAAATTTTATGTTTTTTATCATAATTAACAAAATTACATGCAGTGGGTGTTCAATAAGGATTTGGTGAATGAGTAAACCAATGAATGAGTAAGTTAGTGAATGAGTGAGTTGTAGAAAATGATTCACAGCTCATCCTTTCCTCTTCCCAGAAGTTCCCATCCCCTCTGGGGGTGTTTTTCCTACTTCCCTCAGGAGCTGAATTCCCCAGAATACCTTGTCAAGCCTTGGCTTATCCTCTTGCCTTTTCCATCCTCAACAGGGAGGTGCCCAGATCAGCCTGGCTGAGGTCTGTCGGACTGGGGAGAGGTCGACTCGCTGGTACAACCTTCTGAGCTACAAATACTTGAAGAAACAGAGCAGGGAGCCCAAACCAGTGGGAGCCAAGGTCCCCACCCCAGGGCCTGAAAGCACGGTGAGCTGGGCCCCGGGTTGGCCCCACCCTCCTATGTCTGCAGCACCTGGATGGATGGAAGGAAAAACCTCTCCCAGAACTGGAGAGGGCGGGCGTCAGAGGTGGGGAAGCAGCGGAGGGTATCGGAACAGAGAGGGAGAGGAGGACAAGCTAGGCGGGACCTCTGCTAAGGGGCAGATAGCCCCCATTTGCACATCTTCCACATCTGTGCTCTCCCCTTTTGCACTTGGCTTGACATAATAGAACTTGGCTGATGAAAACCTTCATTTATGTTGTTTTTTTTTTTAGTGAAGTGGAGTAGGAAGGAGAAACCTGTGTAAGATAAAACATTAACCTTTCTTTTTTTTTTTTTTTTAAGATTTTATTTATTTATTTGACAGAGATCACAAGTAGGCAGAGAGAGAGAGGAGGAAGCAGGCTGTCCGCAGAGCAGAGAGCCCTATGCAGGGCCCGATCCCAGGACCCTGGGATCATGACCTGAGCCGAAGGCAGCGGCTTTAACCCACTGAGCCACCCAGGCGCCCAACATTAACCTTTCTTGAGAAGCCACTACCTGCATCATGGTCCGTTGCGGAGGCTTGCTCTAAGAGGCAACAGAAAGTCATAGGAAGGACAGTCAGAGGACTGGGTGATTGTTAGTTGGGTGACAGGTCAATCATTTCACTTCCCTGGGCCTCTGTGTGGTTTTTTTTTTTCCGTGTCTAATCTGAATCTGAAAAGGTTATTAGGAAGGTTTGAAGAAGCACATGTAAAGAACAGTCTGTACTTGGTTACTCTGGATAGTCATTGCCCAGAATTTCAGTGGAGGGGATGGGCTCGGTCATCCAGTTAAGGGTAAGGATTAAATCTGTTTCCTCCTCACCACCCCCACCTCCTTTTTCATCCTCCTCATTTTCTGCACTTCCTTCTGTGTCGGACACTGTCCTGTTTATTATGTGCCATTACCAAGGCTCAGAAAGGTTACCTAAGGACATACATCCAATAAGCAACAAAGCTAGGTCTCCCTCACTCCAAAAAGGAGTCCGTGAGCTGGCAGAGGTCTTGAAAATATCCTCTGCTTTCTAGAGCATGTCCTTTGGTGAGTCACATCAACCCTAGACACATTCGTTTCCTTGTTCCCATTTCTCAAAGGAATAATTGTAAGCTCTACCTATCAGAATAGTTGTAAAGATTAAATAAGATGCTACACATAAGCTATTTTTCAGTGCATGATGTATACCAGGCCTTCAACTGATTTTTGTTCCCTCTTCCCCAAAAGAAAATTTCAGGGGGTTTTCAGGCTCTGGCCCACATGACCAAAGGTATTTGCAGATTAACTATGGGCTCAGAAAACTACAAGATCAGTTTTGCTCTACTATGAGCTGCCATTTACTGAATGCTGATTATGTGCTAGGTACTCTTCTATATACCTTATGGACATATTCTCAATTAATCTTCATAACAACCCTTTGAGGTAGTTATTAGAAACTACTGTAGAGTCTCAGGGAGGTTAGTTTCCTCAAGTCACACAGGCTTCCTCACTGTAGGCACCATTCAATAGAGACGCTCTTCCCAGGAAGTCTTCCCTGAATGCAAACCTCAAGTTGACTTTGCCATTGCTCCTTTGTTCCTACACATCACGTTGTTTTGTTATTGACAGTTCATGTGATGGTCTTCCCAACTGCACCATAATCTCTTCATAGCCAGAGACCTGTAATTCTGCCTCATTCAACTACGAAACTTGACCGTCTTCCAAAAGTCTTTCCAAGCAGACAGGGGTTATTCTCAGATGAACTTCCAATTAGATGAACTGAGCGCTGCCCTTACAGTTTATAAGTGACCGTGGGGCAGGATGCTCACCCACTCTGGTCTTTATGTTTATTCTTTGTCCATGGGGAGGGTCACACTCTGAGCTCCGATTCTTGCCGAGTGAGGTGGCTCCAGTGGCATGCAGATGAAGGCCTGGGCCTTTGTCTCCGCAGGATGCTGTGTCTGCTCTGTTGGAACAGACAGCAGTGGAGCTGGAGAAGAGGCAGGAGAGAAGGAGCAGCACACAGACCCTGGAAGATGGCTGGTAAGTGAGCATTCCTCTGGGCTTCCAGAACTGATCTGGTATGGACCTGGATACAGTAATGAGATGCCCAAACTCCAGGGCAACCAAGAGAAGTGTTCCCCTGAGAAAATGGAGAACCTCTCTCCTCATGGGTTCTCTGCAGGCAATAAGGCAGTACAACTGACCCTTGAACAGTGCAAGGGCTAGGGGCACCAAGCCACAGCACAGTCAAAAATCCACATAGAACTTTTGATTCCCCCAAAACTTCACTACTAACAGTCTGCTGTTGGCCAGAAGTCTTTCCAATAACATGAACAGTGCATTAATGAATACTTGGTATGTTATATGGATGATACTGTATTGTTACAATAGTGTAAGCTAGAAAAAAATTTTTTTTTAATTTTTTAAAAAAGATTTTATTTCTTTATTTGAGAGAGACAGAAAGAGAAAGTGAGCACAAGTAGGGGGAGCTGTAGGCAGAGGGAGATCATGACCTGAGCCGAAGGTAGACACTTAACCAACTGAACCACCCAGGTGCCCCTAGAAAAAAAATGTTAAGAAAACCATAAGGGGGGCGCCTGGGTGGCTCAGTGGGTTAAAGCCTCTGCCTTTGGCTTGGGTCATGATTCCAGGGTCCTGGGATCGAGCCCTGCATCGGGCTCTCTGCTCAGCGGGGAGCCTGCTTCCCTTCCTCTCTCTGCCTGCCTCTCTGTCTATTTGTAATCTCTGTCTGTCAAATAAATTAAAAAAAAAATCATAAGGAAGAGAAGATATGTATACAGCACTGTAGTATATTTATCAAAAAAATCTATATATATGTGGACCCATGTAGTTCAAACCCGTGTTATTCCAAGATCAATTGTATATAGCCTGATACAGTGGTTCCCAGAATTTCTTCCCAATTGGTCATTTTGTGATCTATAACTCACTCGTGCTAGTTCACATATTAGTGTCTGCATTTACTCTCTTATATTTATTTTGGTAAAAAACAAACTTGTATTACTATATATCAGAGGTAGGTATAATCTGCCATAAATTGAAGATGTTTCAATAAGCAATTGCATTTGACTACTAGAAGCAGAGCGTAGAAATAATAGGCTTAAATTAAGATCATTTATTTCTTTGTTACTTACAAAGAATGAGAGGAAGCAGTCCCAGGCTCATCTGTCAGCTCCATGGTGCTGCTGGGAACCCAGGCTCCTCCTCTTCTTCTACTTTGCTCTTCTTACTAGATGACTGCCATCACTGAGACTGCTTTATAGCTCAAAATGGCTGCTGAGTCACCAGCCATCAGGCAGGCATCAGAAAAGAGGAAAGACAAAGAGGTGCCTGTATGCCTTTTAACCATAGAGCATTCCTCAGAATCCCACCCAGCAATTTCTGCTTGATTTTCATTGGGCACACATAGCCATCTGGACTACGCAAGGGAGGCTGGGAAATGAGATCTGTGAAGTTGGGTACAAAAAACAGGGTTCTCTTACCAAAGAAGACAGTGGAAGTGGATCCCGGGTAGGCCATGAGACAAGTCTGCCCTAGAAGGTAACAGAAAGTTAAATGTAATGAAAATCAAGCAGGAGTATTAAAACCTGCCTAGACATATTGCTCACTAAGGCTCTGGGCCTGAGGTCTTCTCTCACTGCTAAACAGGAAGATTAGTCAGTGTTCCAGCAATATTAAAGACATGAGTTGCCAGAGAGACTTCTCCATGTCCAAAGGAGAGCTGGAGACAGCTTTTTGTCTGTGTGCTTTGAGGCTGTTTAGTCTCTTGGATCCCAAAAGAGAGGTCTCCTCACACATAGGAAACAATTGTATAGACCAAAATTCAAACCTTAGCTTTGTTATGTTTTGGTCACCTTTAACAAAGCATTTCTAACTTTTTCTCGTGGTATGACACACTTACCCAAAAGTTCCCCCTAAGTGTACAGCTCAGTGAATTTTCAGAAACCAAAGTACCCATGGAACCAGCATCCAAATCCAGAAACAGAGCATAACTGGCTCTCCAGAGCCCATGGTGGGCTTCCTCCAGGCCACCACCCTCCACCCCCAAGGGCCGCTGTTGTCAGGCGAGTCACTGTGACCTCGTCTGAGCCTCATTTGGAAAGTGGGCTGGGCTGTCACACTGGCTACGGGGGCTTACTGTGGTAGGACTGAAGGCAAAGCCACCGTAATGAAGATGAAGCCCAGAGCTCATGGTGGATGCTCAGTAGGTGGTAGAAATTATCACTCAGAAAATGAGAAGAAAGCCTACTGACTACCAGCTAGGAAGGCAGAAGGCAAATCCTATCTCAGAAATGACCAGAGCCTGTGAATTTGCCCTCTGGGAGGAAGTACCGTCAAGCTTTAGTGCACGTGCTCTGAATTCAGAGGGCTGGGGATTCAGACTCGTGCTCGGTCAGTTTCCAGATCCTAGGTCTGGGTGAGGCCAAGCATTGGTGAATTTTAAAAGTTCCCTGAGTGACCCGAATGTGCAGCTAGGACTGTCAACCATGGCTCTAAACCTCCGTTTCTGCCTCCGGGAAATACAGATTTAAAGAGTGGGCACAGCACATGGGCTATTCTGTCGACTCAATAGAATTTTGCATGATAAGCCCTTAGCACAGACTTTGTCCCACAGGAAACACTCAGGAGCTCTTCTGTATTATTCTGTCACTGCCTCCTTGTCATGCATTTGGTCTCAGAAAGGGCCTTTCCGTAATATCTTGCACTCCAGGGGTCAGCAGAGGTTTTCTGGAAAGGGCCAGAGAATAAATGTCTGCTTCGTGGGCCATGCAGATTCTGGTGTGTCTACCCACCTCTGTGGTTGTGCTATGGAAGGAGCCCTTGGTGGCACACGCACCAACCATCATGTCTCTGCCATTGAAGCTTCACTTGCAAGCACCGAAATTTGAATTTCATATACATTTGCACATGTCATGAAATATCATTCTCTTTTTGATATTTTTTCAGCCATTTAAAAATATAAAAGCCACTCACAGCTTGGGCTCTCCAAAATTGGCCATGGGCTAGATTTGGCTCACCGTCTCACCCCACTTTTACCCTTCTCTTTTACCATCTTATTTCGCCATGCGATTAAAGGGTAGGGCAAGGTTCCTGAATTTTCGTATGTTCATTTGTTTGTTTTAGGGCTCACTCTAAACTGTCTCAGTTTCTCTTTCCCTCTTTCTCCCTCCCTGTGTCCCTTTCTCTCACTGTCTCTCCTCTCCTTTTCCAACCCTTCCTACCTCTCCTTTCCTTCTTCCTCCCTCTCTCTCCCTCTCTGTGGCACACTACTGGGCTGGGCTGGGCTGGGCTGGGCTGTGCTAAGGTCTGATGCCGGAAATAGGCCCAGGACCTGTCTTCCAAAACCCTGGCACAAGATCAGTGGTTTCTGCCAAATTCCAAGCTTGTGGTGAGACTTTTCAAGCCATCCCCTAGCAACTGCCTTCTGTTCTTTCTCCCTTCGTGGCCCCCCTCTCTCCCCACCCCTGCCATTCAAACTTCCCTAGACACTGACTTACAAAGAGGACCAGGAATCCCAGAGCGGCTGTGCTGGAGTCAGTCCATCTGCAGGCCCCCTCCCCCAACGACTGGAGGCTTCTTTTGGCCTGGAATGTTAACTAACTCCGTTGTGCCCACTCCGCTGCAGAGTCCTATGTGGGGGTCCCCCAAAGACTGGCCCTCTGTTCTAATTTCCACTCTGTTCTCTCAGCACCCAAGGGCCAGGATGCCATAGTTACTCCCTCCTTGTATTTGTTTAGCTTTCTTTAGTGCACACAATCACAAGCCTGGACTTTCTTAAGATCCACAAGCAAAATGAAGTTCTAAAAGTATTAGAAAGTATAAGATACTGTAATCCCAGACAATGCTAGGATGAAAATCCTGTGTTTGCCTCCGTGGGAACGTGTGTGTGTGTCGAGGGCAGAGGTTGAGAAATGGCATTGCGGGGTCCCAGGGCACGTGTGCTTTACATTTTAATAGGCATTGCACAATAGTTCCCAAATAAGATGGTACTAGTAAATGCTCCCACCAGCAATGATTAAACTACCCTTAACCCTACACCCTCTCTGATACTCTGTGGAGTCTAACTACAGTGCTTCATCAAGAATACGTCCATGTTTTATTTCAGCGGATACTGCTACACTGACTTCAGTCAGTGGCTGCTCTGGTGTATACTCCGTTTCCCATGCCTTCTATATATGTTGCCACTCTGAAGGATGAAAAGATGTTGTCGACTTTAATCATGTTTCTCATGACAATTGAGATTTTTTTTTTCCTTTCCGGAAATATTTAGATCAGGTTCATGGTCAAAAAGAAAAGACTTCCCTGGTGGTCAAGCACTTAGTGGGGTTGGACAGATTGGATGGGAAACCTGGCTGCCCCCTTCGTGGTGTGTGACACTGGACAGGGCCCAGAAACTCACTGATCCCCGGCTTTTAAATCTGTAAAATGGAGACAGTAATTGCTTTCAGTGTTGTTGTAAGGCCTTAGTGTGGCACCTGGTGCTTATTAAGCCTTCAGTAAATGCTGGTTGATGTGGCATCTGCCAAATTCTTAGGGAGGTGCTCATCGTGTGTTCCCATGTTTAATGGCCCTTTTATGAGTAGATCAAGAAGCTGTGAGGGCAAGGGAGGGAGAGCAAGGGGTGTCCATTAGCACTGGTCCCCGTCCAAGGGCAGGGGAGGTTTTAGTCATGAGGCTGGAGATCCAAGATCTTTTCACCTTATCAGGAAAATCCCAAGGGAGATTTTGTGCTTGCCCACAGTCTCATTGAGCCAGCTAACTGGATGTCAGATTCTCTGCTTTGGGCTGGAATTCCTTCAGCCCAGTATGGCAACACTGTCTCCTGCTGATCAGAAGACTGGTGATTATGTATGTCTTTGAGAAGATGGGACTAAAGATAAATTAGTAATTAACAAATGCAGTCTACTTGTCACAACTCCTCCCAACCCTGAAGTCCGAAGGGAAAGAATAATCATGAAAAGTACCACCAAAAATAAACTCTTCAGCGCATGGTGCCAGAACACCATCAGATATCCATATAGAAAAAAATAAGGGACCCTGGGTGGCTCAGTTAGTTAAGCGACTGCCTTCGGCTCAGGTCACGATACCAGGGTCCTGGGATCAAGTTCCGTGTCTGGTGAGCCTGCTTCTCCCTCTTCCTCTGTGATCTAGCTCTTTCCTAAGTAAATAAATTTAAAAATCTGAAGGAAAAAAAAAAGAGGAGTGGGGTGTTGGGGTGGCTCAGTCAGTAAAGTGCCTGCCTTTAGCTCAGATCATGATCCCAGAGTCCTGGGATCAAGCCCCACACCAGACTCCCTGCTTAGCAGGGAGTCTGCTTCTCTCTCTGCCCCTCCCCCCTTTCATGCTTATGTGTACTCTCTCTCTCTCTTTTTCTGAAATAAATAAATGATTTTTTGTTTAAAAAGAAGCTTTATTCATAATTGCCAAGAAATGGAAGCCATTCAAATGTTCCATCACCAGACAGATGAATAGCTGTATGAATTGTGATGTATCCATGCCATTGAGAATGGCACTCGGCAATGAAAAGGGGTGAACTGTCGATACAGGCACCAGCATAGTTGAATCTTAGAGACTTTAGATGGAAAGAATGAAGCCAGAGACCAAAGAACACATACTGTCTGGATTGCATGTATACAAAATGCTAGAAAACTCAACCTGCAGGGACAGAAAGCTGACCAGTGGTGGGCTGGAGGTAGGAAAGGGCTAAGTAGGAAAGGGTACAAGAAACCATGTGGGGTTATGAAATGTTCTATATCTCGAGTGTGGCAGTAGTTACACGGGAGAATACATCAGCTGGGAATGCATTGGTCAAATGAAACTGTACAATGAAAATGCATTGTGTTGTACTTCAGTTAGACCTCACTAATTTTTGTTTGTTTAAATGTGTCCTCAACTGTGAAAAGGCTTGGAAGCCCTGCCCTAGGTGCATTTAGAGGCAAGCGAGCAGATCAGAGTGGTCTCTGGGCAGGTAACCAAAGCTCTTTGTCATCACAGGAGGTACGAGGAGACCAGCGAGAACGAAGCGGCAGTGGAGGAGGAAGAAGAGGAAGAGGAGGAAGAGGGAGAGGATGTTTTCGCTGAGAAAGCCTCACCTGATAGGGACGAGTGCCCAGCATTAAAGGTAGGCAGGACCAGAGAGACCAGAAGGGCTGTCTTGGGGAGACAGCCCCCGGTGTGTGAGTCCAGGCATTCCAGAAAGGCGCCTCCGGCCTTGAGGAACAGGCCCTCGGAATGGAGTGACCGGCAGAAGGTTGTATAGCAGCGCCCCTGCCTGTACTACAGGACATCTCAGTGACTATAAATGAGAAGAGACTGGCTCTCCCCTCCTATCTCCTGCCCTCTGCTGCTCCCCTGTTTCTCCGGACTGACCTCAAGCTTTGTGGCCAGATGGGTCTGGGTTCAGGTGCTGGCTCTACTACTCTCTCGCTGTGCAGGCTTAGGCAGGTGACTTCGTCCCTTCCAACCTTCATTTCCTCATCTCTAAAATGGATACAATAATACCAACCTCTCTGACACATTCTTAAGTTTCAAAGGATTGTGTTTCTTTGTTCGGACCTACCCAAAGTACAATAGGAAAAAGGAGTCCAGTCGGGTTCCCCTCACCACCTCCTTCCCTGCTGTGCTAGGGTTACTCACAATAACCAGAGTCACTCTCCATAGAGAGCTCTCTGTCTTCTGCTCCGGCAGGAAGTAGAGCACCCTGTTGTGGGCAAGCAGGGCACCTGGGTGGAGCTGCGGATTGCGCACTGCACAAAGGTGCCTGGCCGAGAGGGGCTGGAGAAGAACCTTGGGCAGCCTTCCAGCTGCTCCACGCCGGGGGGAGGACAGTCTTTTTGCAGCCTCTCCAGTCAGAAGGAGTGCCTTTCTCAAAATGACACAAAGGCACTGTAGGCCAACAGGGCCCTGCATGCAGGTGTTCTTGTTTGCCTGTCTGTTGCTGGTGCCCCCTGTAAAAGGACAGTAGAAAACCTGCTCCCGAGGTTGAAAGACTGAGATTTGCGGGTTGCCTCCGTAATTCCAGGGAAGCATCTGCAGTTCTTGGCGGCAGCACTGGAGGCCTTGGGTGTGGCTTTGTCAAAATGTGGTTGGCATAGACGTCTTGAGGGCATGAAGTCGAGGACATCCGTCCACATACTGCTCATGTGAGCTTGTTTGGGGACTGAATATGCTCCAACCCACATGGGGCAATAGGGGCCCACCCAGCATTTGGGGCCTTGGGCACTGTCCTGGCACAAAGCCCCCAGCTGTATCTGTGGGTCAAGGGCCAGATGATGGGAGTGGGGAGGAGCTGGGGAGTCTGCCCCAAGAGTCTCAGCTGGGTGGCCAAGACACTGTAGATACTGTGGAATAGCCTCACAGCTCTGAATTCTTCTTCAGGTGGACAAAGAGACCAACACAGAGACCCCGGCCCCCTCTCCCACAGTGGTGCGGCCCAAGGATCGCCGGGTGGGCGCACCATCCCCAGGGCCCTTTCTTCGGGGGAGCACCATCATCCGCTCTAAGACCTTCTCCCCGGGACCCCAAAGCCAGTATGTGTGCCGGGTAAGCAAATGCATGGTATTGCTCTCCTCCCAGAACACCTGCTTCCCAAGGAGTCATGAGAGCCTAGGGCCTCACACGGTTCTGGGTGCAAATCCTGATGCCTCTTACTTTGTCAGCTGTCCTCGGGCGAGTTAATGCCATACTGCATGAGGAGTTAATACAGCGACTACAAAGGATTGTTTCAGGGATTGAATTAGAGCAAGTATGGGAAAAGCTTAGTAACCCGTGCAAGGCCAACATTTCCTTTATCATTCCCACCAGCTCTCCCCTCCTTCTTCAGAGCCTACCCTTCCCTTCTAGTCGACCACTTACTGAGATCAGACTGATCCCTCCCTGTTCCCAAGCGGGCATTCCTTCCCCACTTCCAGGGTGATCCTAGCGTGCAGCCTGAGGTTGCAAAAAGGCAACTTGTCCGTACTATGTAGCCACAGGTTGGTTGGTTGGATTTCATTGAACCTGTTGCTAATGTTGAAAAGTCAGGGAAGACGATTAAAAATAAAATAAAAATGAAGAGATTTCACATAAAATCCTAGTTTCTCTTGAAAAAAAATAAGAAACTGCCTACCCCCAACGGGCTGCACATTCTCTCACAGCAGCAGGGGGCTGAAGCTAAGCAGTAGGGGCATCTGCCCTTAGATGGTTGGAGGGGATGGGCTGGCAAGTTCACTCTGGCCCCCTGGCCCTCTTTACCTGTTTTGGTTGCCAGCCTTCTTTTATAGGCTATACTGGAGTTAAGAAGTCACAATAGGCTTGTGCTCTCTCGTGCCTTTCCCTGTGTATCCATCTCATTAGGCTACGCCTTCCCAGGCCTGTCTCCTTCTCTATTCCACTATAAATGGGGGGGTTGAGCCCTTCCCACATCTGAGGGGGTCCCAGCCTTCCTCAGGGATGGCACAGATATAACACAGGCACACTTCCCCTGAGTCCTGGGTCAACATCCCTTCCTTACCCTCTACCATGGAGAACCAGCAAACATTAACTAGAAGCAAAGACAGAACCTTCCCTGTCTAATGTTCCAGTAAGTCATCATAGAAGGAGAAGCCTATGCAACCCAGCCTATGTCATCAACCTGACACTTAGCCTTCCATTGTAATTTGGGAGGAAGAGGGGATATTGAGGGGACTTTTCAGTATCTGACATTCAGTATCCACAGCCAAAATTATAAGATTGAGTAGAGAAGCTAATTTTTTACAATATGGCCGTGTCACCAGTTTTCAAGATACACCAGTTATTCCCACAACAACATTCCCTTAGTCCCTCCCTGAAAAAACGTAAATTCCTCCCTTCTGTGTCCCGCCTCTAGCTAATTGTTTGAGCTTGTAAACATGTGCACGTTGGCTGCATATCTTGGGGAAGATACAGAGTTTCCTGAAGTCCCTGAAGGGAATGCTGAAGTCAGGGGATTCGTGAATCACAGGTGGAGAATCCAGCAGCTAAGCCACTCACAGCTGAAGAAGAGAAAAATCCAGCTCATGTTGCAAATGTGAATAATTTGAAGGATTTAGAAAAGCCCTTAGGATGAATGGATGAAATCCTCTGGTTTGGGCAAAATTACCGGCTTTATGACTGTGCAGTGGAATTAAACATAAAGAATACCACTTGTCAGAAAAATCACACCAAAAGACATTAGTGTTTGAGTCATTCTTTTTCATCAGAATTAGAGAATGCAGTTCTAATTTTGTCAAATGGAACATAGAAGATATAACTTTGTTAAAGTTGTTTCCCCTTTCCAACTAAAGACGCAAAGTTTTTTTTTCTGCAATGTTTACTATAAGATTCTGGTCCCCTGTTTTGTTTTGTTTGTTTGAACTTGTATTTATTTATTTGTCAAAGAGAGCACACAAGCAGGGGGAGCACCAGGCAGAGCAGGCAGAGCGAGACGCAGGCTCCCCGCTGAGCAAGGAGCCCAATGTAGGACTCAATCCCCGGATCCCAGGATCAGACACTTAACTGACTGAGCCAGCCAGGCATCCCTGGTCCCCTGTTTAAATGGATTCACTTTAAGTGGCCCTTTCCCAGGATTGGCATCTTCAAATAACCAGGAGTTCTGATGCTGTTTATTAAGCATCTGTAACACACCTAGCACCACGGGGACCCCTTCCCCTGTTTCATTATCTGGACCAGTTTCCAACCCTGCAAGCCTGTAAATTAAAAATTTCTAGGCAGCATATATTCCATGCAACAGGCAGAAGGGGCCATTCTCACGGCAAAGCCAAAGTGACAAAAAGGTGGAGAAGCAGTTACCATAATTTTTATGGAAAACTTTTTAGCATCCCCAGACCTAAAATGTAACCTCTCTGAGGCTTTTCTGATACCTTAGGACACATCTCACTGAAAGATGGCGCAGCATAAATCAAGATAATGCA